>BHFT01003094.1:0-50630 GCA_004320025.1 Laticauda laticaudata
GGAGATGCATGCCTCGATGTGAGTGATATTGAGTTGGCCACACCCAACCAATAACATGACCACCAAGCCACATCCACCTAGTCACATGACCCACACCTAAGCCACACCCACAGAACCGGTTGTGAAAAATTTTGAATCCCATCCCTGGTCTTATTCCTAAATAGCACTCCTGACCTTCAGTGACTGCTGCCTTACTAGATGGCAGGAAATATCAGTTAATTCTTATTTACTGTAAGACAGAACCTTGAATTATCTTTGTCTCCTTTATGCTTTGAGAAATTCAGGAGGATCTTTTCTTCTCCCCTACCCATTATCCATCTGTAGGCTATGCTGTCTCTTATCAGTTTTTCCCAGCTTCCAAGATCATTCCTATGTGTTATTACAGTAACTGTTGGAACATTTCTCATTTTCCTAGACAGGTTCAGAGAAATCGTTCACTTAATGTGTCTTTGCACAGAACTGGTGGAGAATGTCAAAAGATCCGTGGGTCCTAACTCTGATCTGTTCATGAGAATCTAAAAGTAAAAGGTGTCCCCACAAGTTTTATCCCACTAGTTATGACATACTTTAGGTGGTGGTGTTCGTTTCTGTTTCTTAAGCCAAAGAGCTGGCATTGTCCAGAAATGTTTCTATAGTCATGTGACTGGCATGGCATCATGATGCGTAGAAGAAAACATAGAATGTTGTTAGCTTCCTGCATACTGATGGGCATTCGCTATTCATCTACTTGCATTTGCATGCTTCCAAACTGCTAGGCTGGCAGAAGCTGGGACAAGTGACGGTAACTTACTCTGTCTCATGGCATTCAGGTCTCAAACTGTCAGGCTATAGTGTTAACTCTAGAAATGACTCTAGCTTAAGCCATATTTTTCTTGCTTCATTTCTTAGTTGCCATACCTATGGAGGGGAGGGGGACATATGGAATGTAAAATGTTTTCCTTCAATGTGCCAGACATAAGAACTGAGAGCCAAGGCCAAATCAGCGTGCCCTAGCAACGGCAGAGGGGGAGTGCTGAGAAGTTCATCATCTGCTTGGCTGGTTAACATGACCTGTGATACAAGGGGTGACCAGTATTAATTCTTTAATTATCCCAAGAAACGGGGGAATCGTTCAGTATTGTTTCACCTTTGACTGTGCCGATAAGATGTATCCAATAAACAGGACTTTTGAGGAAGCCAAGTCCTCAGAGTCTTGAATTGGTTGAGAACATTACTCGAACCATGACGTATAGACCTTTAATGGTCTAAGACTTAGCATCTTAACCAATGGGCCAATGTATTCCTTCATGAGAAAGTAGATAGATAAAAAGTGAAAAAAAGGAATTTTTAAAAAAGAAATATAGTTACACTAATGGCATGTTTTTCTATGCTGTGAGAATTTCTCTGCTTTTCAGTTTTTGTTTGCAGGCTTTATATTTATAAAATTGCAAAAATGTGACATAGTTTGGCAGCTGTTCTGGAAACAGTAATTTAAAGATGAATGAATGAGCTTCAGTTTGAAACACAAGCATTAGCAAGAGAGTTACCAACTTATAAGTAGCTTGCTTGATCCAGAATTTTTACATGTTTAGGTATTTAGGTATACTCACTCACCTATATGCTGAATCTTGCATTTTGTTAAAAAAAATCTTCAGGATATCAAAAATGAATATTGTAGCATGTTTATGTATATAATTTCATCTATATCAACAGCTTTTAGAAGCATGGAAGAGTATTCCTTTGGTGCTTAATTAAGCCCTGAACTTTAATAAGAAAAAAAGTTAAAGAATTAATTCATGATTAAAATTAGCTATGTGTTCTTTATATGGATTTACGTATGCAGTTAATATTGCAGGGTTTTAAGGCATATGGTTTCCTTAGCAATAATGTAGTAATGGATGCATGTGGTGAGATTCAGCCAGTTTGCACCAGTCCTGGAGAACCAGTTATTAACTTTCTGAGCAGTTTGGAGAACTGGTTGTTGGAAGAAATCATAAGGGCAAAGAACCAGTTGTTAAATTATTTGAACCCTACCATTGGTTTTATGTATGGTGGTTTGAAATAAGTTTTTCATGTTTGCAGCACAGAACTGGGCAAATGATGGCATAGATACAAGGAATCATTATTCACTTCTTTATTTATTTTATATCATTGTGTCCAAAACAAGCATATTCTAAATATACAAAGTACTTTTTGTGGAAATACATTATTTAGATCTAGGAATGGAATTCTCTTACAAATGGTGACAATGCCCTGTATAGATGTTGGGTTAAAAGATGAATTGTACCTTTTAATATTATTCAGAGGTCATTGTGCTTTTGTAATGGTATTTGGGAATGACCTTCTGAAACAGGGCAACAAGACACAATCTAAATAACAATTAAAAAAGAGAAAGCTTAGCTTGCAGCAGGCATGTGAGCAGGAAACTCTCCCTAGTTTGGGAGGATAGGAGAATAGAAATATTTTCATACTTGCAAGATTCTGTTAATGCAACCTTACAATAAAGTAGAATTAATTCATCTGGTTCTGTTTCCTGCCTACTCTACTTCTTAAGACTGACAGTTATAGAGGATAATACTCTTAAAAATGAAATATAGAAAACTCTGGGAAGCTTGTTACCAAGGAAAAAGAAATCAATAGGAAAGGGGATCAGTTGAACATTTGTTATTGTATTTAACTTCTGTTTCTTCTCAGGTTTAAACTATTATACAGTATCGTTATAGTATCTTATAACAGGAAATATATTTGTACAGCTTTATTGCTTGTTATTTCAAAATTCGATTGCCCTGCAGTCCTAAACCTAGTGGATTCTTTAGCTATCATAACAATAATGTATTAATAATCACCCTAAGCTGTTTGGGTCATAACTTGTGAAAACAATTGGTTGAATAGATTTATTCTCTCAGTGTGGCAAGATGTGAGAATGAAATGGCATTGCTTATAATTACATATTATTTGAATTGAAACCAACATAGAAGCTCTTGGAATGAAAGTTAAAGTTAAGTCACATTTTTAGCTACCATTTTTCTTACATAATTCTACCATCGTTTTTCAACTCAGGCATATTTGGTGCCCTTGTCTCATCTTTTCTCTTCTCAACAATCCTAGAAGCTGGGTTGGGGCTTTGAACTGGAAACACAGAACAATCTTTCTGCTAATCTATTGTGGTCTTTTCTGATTTGGACTTCAGATCAAATAATATTTTATTGTTTGTCCTCTCTTTATCACATGCAGAGTTATAAAGAAACTGGAAGCTTTGCTTATTCACGCACAAAGCAACCATCCATACTTACTAAACTAAACATCTAGGGTAGTTTGAGTTCTAGAGGAATTAAGCCAGGAAACCCATCATTCATAACATGTTCTGTATTTCTACTCAATTTGATAATTTTCAGACAGGCTTAGAATGCCCCAGCTTGTTTGTCATATTGTACATTGTATTGTTTCTCAATTTGAATGCAATTTGCTTATCTGATTCACATGGGGGCATATTGTGTTTTGAGAACCATCTCTAATTTAGAAATTTCTATTCCAGTGCTAGTGTAAGAAGCCACCCCCCTCCTAGAAGAATGAAATATTTTGAGGAATATTAAAAAGGGCTGTTGAGGTAATTCCCCATTATGAGAATGAGCGCATACAGGGAAACGTAGTGAGAGTGGTGAAGAATAACACACAAACAGCACACAGATACATTGTAGAGTAAAAAGAAGGTTTTTACTTCCAATAAACATTTAAGAAAGTCCAAACAAGCAGTCCAAGTCATTCACAGTTAAAGCAATCAGTTTTCAGTCCAGGGATAATGCAATAACAAAGTCCAGTATCAAAAACAGTTCAGGAACAGACTTACATCAAATCCAAGATGAACTATGATCAGTAACACTCAGTAGGAACAGGAACACTCTCCAGAACAATAAAACAGAACTAAGGAAAACAACCCAGGTTTCTGGCTCCATCTTATGGAGTTTGAAGAACCACACCAAATTACAATTTTAGTATTCCCTTAAAGAGACAGTATTAAAGTATCTATCCTGGTTTATATATTTTCCAACCCAACTAACTGTTAGGTGATGTTGGGATGTTTCTGTTTTGTTTTTCATGAGATAGCAGAAACCGTACCGTGAGTAATGGTCCTTTATTCTCAAAATATAGCAGGCACCTCCCAAACTAGGTTTCTTAGGACCAATTATGTCAGCAAACACAACCTCTAAAGGTTCTTTGGTCTTTGGTCTTAAATCCATTAAGTTCTATTTGCTGGAGGAATCTTGCTCTTTTTCCTGGCTACAGGCAATTACAGTTTAATTATTGTGCTACAGGGTTTTTAATTTTTACTCCTCTGACAGTTTACAGTTTGTTTGAGCATTTTGAAATTAATGTGCCCAGATTCTATGCAGTAAATGTATAACAAAAATCCCATCAAATTGCAGTTTAACATTGTTATATAAACCAAGTTAGCCATCTTCAACTGTCATCATGTATCACATAATAAATGAATCTCTAAAGTAGCAGTAAACACTTTTTACCGCCTCTTTCTCTATTATACAATTATTCTCCCTTAAAGGTTACTACATAAACCAATTAACAAATCCCTTTATTGATAACAAATTAAATTTCAGTTTTAGGTACAATAACTTGTTAAATGCTTGTTTATACAAGAACAATATGCAGTACCTTTACTAGAACGTTCATCTTCCATTCATTTACCAATGAAACATGTTGCTTACTGTAGACATTTTATACAAACCTCTCTCTATCTTTAGTAACGCACTGCGATGCTCCACTATCAACAACCCACAAATCATGGTTTACAGTTGAATTGCTAGACATAGCTAACTAACATTCTTCTTAGTCTTCTGGTGATTACCCAGTATTCTGTTGTTTTCCCTCTTTACAGAATTTAGCTGTATGTCCCTACCCCACAAGAAAAAAAAACATTTCCTAACAGTTATAGGCAGTTGGAAACAATCCTACTTCTTGTGGTTGTTCCTTTCTACAGTCATCTTCTTCTAACAACCTTCCAGTTTATGTAGTCAATGTCAGTTCATCTTTGGTCACAGGACTTTCCAGTGAAGATACCATAATCATTCAAAAACTTTTCATCCCAATGAGGAAAGAATGATGTAAACTTGAATGCAGTCTGAAAAATATCAGTTTCCTTTTCATGTAAGCTCTTGAAAAGTTTCTTTCATGGAAGTTCAAATGAGCTAACATTCTCCACCTTTCAGAAGATATTTCCAAACATGTTTGTACGCTATAAGATGTATGTGTGCACCTACACTTGTCAACAAGCAAAAATCTTCTTCAAATTCTCCTCAACTCCGAGCAGCAGACTTCTTCTCCATGAATGGACTAGCTGCTGTCACTTCATGTTTAGTCCAATTATACAAAAGCCTTGTTTCGTTGTGTTCTTGTTTAAAGTCAGAAGCTTCTTTGGCATCATCCTCATTGTTCTGGATCCCAACGCATTTATCAAATCTGGTGGGTTCTTGAACTACATTCTATAACCTTCTCTATGCAGAAGTAGACTGCACTTCATAGACCAGGAAATATAGTTTTTCCATCCACACCGGGTTATCAGTGATAGACATGTTGAAGTGACTTGTTGCCATCTTTACCAGGATAGTAACCACAAACAGTAAACAGCTGTTGTATTACAGTACTGTGCATTCCACACCAAAACTCTGCAGTTATCTGAGCCTGGTTATGGCCTGGACCATAAACCAGTGGTTGAAGTATTCCCTGTTAGGGAACTGAGTACATACAGGGAGAAGGTAGTGAGAGTGGTGTTCGACAAACACACAAAAACAGCACACAAGATACAATAGTAGTAAAGATGGTAGGTTTTTTACTTCAATAAATGTTTAAGCAAAGTCAAAACAAGCAGTCCAGAGTCATTCACAGATAAAGGCAATTCAGTTTCAAGCCAGAGATAATCCAATAAACAAAGTCCAAGTGTCAAAAAACAGTTCAGTACTAACCTTACATCAAATCCAAGATGAACTTTGATTAGTAACACTCCAGAGAACAGGCACACTCTCCAGAACAATAGAAACAGAAGTAACTAAAAGAACCAGTTTCTGGCTCCATCTTATGGCTGTTGAGGAAACACATCCAATTAAATTTTAGCATTCCTGAAAGAGACAGTATTAAAATATCTATCCGGGTTTTATATAGTTTCCAACCCAAACTAACTGTCAGGTCTGACTTACATTCCTAACAAGGGCAGATTATTTATATTTCCCCAAAGGGAAAAAGTAGAAGAAACATGTTTTTGAACATGCCCTTTTTGAAGTTATAATGGTGGATTTTGTCCGTTGTGATGATTTTTGTGTGAACGGTATTTGAGACAAAAAGTCAATCATTTCTGGTCACTGTTGGAAAAGGGGTTTCTTTTAATTCTGTATTCTGGTAAATTGAATTCAAACTATTTGCAGAAGATGAGGATCCAGGCAGTTGTTTAAGCCTAGTATTGTTGGTTACTAGTTGTTCCAGTCCCAGATTTGTTACAGCATTGTAGAAGGTTGCATGTATGGGTTCAGTTATACATTCATTTAGGGTCCAGTTAATATGAGGTAGATTGAAGTCACCTAGAAAGATAAAAGCGTGTGGGCAGGATGCTGCCCATGTTAGTAGTGTATTTAGCTTGTTTACATGTTTGATGTCATCATCAGGGGCTCTGTAACATAGTAAGAACCAAAATGTGATAATTAAGGTCAGTTCACAGATACTGGTTATTATTATAACAACTCTTATTTCCATCATCCCTACTCATCCACCAGATCTACCAAGAAGAACATGACCTGGATCTCTTCCATTAAACTGTGTTTTGTACCCGGAAATCATTGTTTTTGTTGGACTCTCTGGAAAACCTGTTCTTCTCGGCCACAAATTATAGCACACTTTTCTCATTAATGTTGCTTTATTATAGATTGGAATTACAAGTAGCCCTTAATTTACAACATTCATTTAGTAACCATTCAAAGTTACAATGGCACTTAAAAAAGTGATAGGACTATTTTTCACACTATTTTCAAACTGTTGCAGCATCCCCATGGTCACATGATCAAAATTCAGACACTTCGCAATTGACTCATATTTATGATGGTTGCAGTGTCCTGGAATCATGTGATCATCTTTTGTGACCTTGTGACAAGCGAGCATCAATGAGGAAGTCAGATTCACTTAACAACTGTGTTACTAACTTAACAACTGCAATGACAAGAAAGGTTGTAAAATGGTGCAAAACTCACTTCACAAATGTTTCACTTAGTAACAGAAATTTAAGACTCAATTCTAGTTGTAACTCAAGGACTACCTGGATTTGCAACTTGAGACCTTATGATTTGCACTGCTTAACTTGTCGCTGCCATAAGTTTGGAAGCTTAAATGTTGCTTAAATGAATTAATGAATTCTATTCTGGATATCTTAGAGATCTATAAATTCCGAATAACTGTGAAAAATTATTTAGTCTAACTCCTTAACTTTAGATCCATAGCTAATGATTTGAAAGAATAGTGAAATAGATTGTGATATAACAGCATTTTCTTGGATATTTATGCTTGAGTTTTCTTAAAGGACAGGATTTTTCTTAAAGGTGAAATATGGATTTGTTAAATTTTTTATATTAGCTATCAAATAAAATGAATTGTATAGTCTTTGTTTTGTGACTGACTCATTTAGAGAGTGTTCAAAATTGTGATGGTGAGGAGAAAATAATTTTATGACTGATCCTTACATTTATGATATTTGTGGTCTGTAAAACAAAGGATAGCTGAAGTTGCAAGACCATAAGCATAATCACAACCACAGTTTCACTTAACGAAGACTATCTGTCTAGGTGAAATGCAAATTTCAAACCTCCTATAGTTGCAACTCCCACATGAAGCCTTACAGTTTTTTAAAAATAGCAAAGAAACCAGAGGTCTCATATAGTATTATTCAATCAGCAAGCATAAAAATCACTCTGTAAAGTGATTTTAAAATATATACCTTTACTGCTTTGTTGTGCTTTCCCCACAAATTATTTTGCATGAAAATATAAGCATCTGGAAGAAACCTTTGCTTTTCATTTGTTAATGTAAGGTTGACTACATCCAGCTGAGCTACTTTGTATTGAGCTGAAAAGCATTTAATCCAAATAAGTATCTTGAATGCAAATTGATCACTTTGCCACAGTGTTAACTATAGTTGTCCTGCTTGTAGGCTTTTGTTGATGCAAAGAGAAAAGGAAATGCTGTATTGAATTGTGACAGTTCCTGTTTATTCAAGGTATAATTAATAAGTAGCAAAGAATCAAGCTTGATGGAGAAAAAATGGATGCCAATTGAGAACACGGGTCATTAAGCCATGGGGGTGACTGGATGACATGTTTGGATTAATTCTGTTGCCTCTACCATATTTGTTAGGATATTGAATATTAGTAGCTGGAACAGAAAAAATATACAATAGGCCAGAACACACTGTTATAGTTGATTAGATAGTGTTGACTCATGCATGAGGCAATCAACGCTTTGATTGATTGTTGTAAATATAACTTTTTCTTCTATATGTTCTGTACGCTGTTTAAATTTACCTCATGATGTTCCTGTATCCCTGACTATCTTGTGTTCTTTTTTACTGAATGATGACAAAAAACTGCTGTAACTTTGAATGTTAAATATATTTATGCATATATAAAAGACTTACAAGTTTGTGTTCGTGGCTCTGACTTCAACTGGACAGCTGCTGCGCAATCCTGGACATTATTTTATGAAGTCAGCAATGGAAACAGAAAGTAGAAGGATATGTATGACTTGCTTAATCGCAAATTGGAAAGAGTATCCTTCCGCTCCTTTAAATATCGGTTTTATTTCCTGCTGCTATTAGAATTGCTGTAGGTAAGGTGCCAAAGAAAGATAATTGAAGGGACTTGACTTTTTTCTTTTTTCAAAATTGAGTCCTTATCCCATATATTGGTCAATTTTGGCACTTAATAATATCATTTGCATTACAAAAAGGAATTGTTCCCTGCAATCACTTACTTTGATCTGTTGGCTTGACAATAGTACTGTGTTGAAAATGTAAAAACATTGAGCCACCCCAGTCCAGGATATAGTAAGAGGGTCATTTTGTTATGGGGCCAATGTTGTGGATCTTTAGTGTCATTCTTCCTTCAGATGTAAAGGCTGGAGCAAGGTGTTTATTATGGAAAAAAGTGATTTGTCTGTGTCCCTTCTCAGATTACTGCTTCTGTGACAAATTTAGACACAACTCCTTTAAATGTACTTTTCTCTGAACTTTTTCCAAAATCTCAACATCTTTTTTTTGTAGTATGGTGACCAACATTGGTTGCAGTATTCCACATGTGGTCTTACTAGAGTTCTTTTCAATCTGTTCTGTATTGAATTATACTTTTTAGACTGTAAATTTAATGTTAACAATTATTTTTTTAAATAAAAGTTTTTAAGTCTGTTAATCTTTTGTAGCAAAAACAGCAAAGAAGCCTGAAGTGATTTAAAGACTCTCTGATTTATTATTATAGAATTTTTCATGAAGAATACTGTGATCTTTGTCACACAATAATGAAATTGTTAGTCTTCAGTGTGCTACAAGGCTTGTTTTTTAAATTTAATATGATAATCCACTTAATTTGAAGCCTGAATAGAAGATGAATGTATCTATTTATGTAGAAAAAGAATATAGATATATAGATTTATTTTTTTCATTTTCATTTAGTAAGCACAAACACACACACACACAGACAGCTGTATACAAACACTTACACACTTTGGTCTCTGTCTTCTGTTGCTCTGATATCAGTAATTTATGTGACAAATTTAGAATTACTGAAAATTCAGTAAGAAAAATAATGACACATAAAAGTGGGAATGTAAAATTGTCAGGAAATATTTCTAACTCATCTGTTTTCAAAATTAGTATTTTCATTTCCAAAACCATAAAATCAGGAAATATTCAGTCAAAGATAAACTAATTCTGTTACTGTTATCTTTTCATTGGTTTATTTTAAAATATATTGTTAATGGCAATTCTTAAATAATGTCAGGTATCAATATAGACAATGAGTTAAATTTCAGTAGGCTATTCATTTGCACATTCAAGAATAAAATAAATCATGATCTTATAAGTAACATCTTAATGAATTAATCAGTAACAGATTTCTAAATAAGTTCCAATTATTTATGGGAACATGTACACAAACATATGGTTAAATGTGTTTCATTTAAAATCAGATTTCTTAAGATCTTTCCCAGCTGCTGCTAATTTTTGTCCCCTAAAATATATGACAGAAATTCCACATTGTGACTGTAAAGAAGGAGTATTATACAGATCAAGATTTCTTATGTTATCTCAGCTGCTTTAACACTGGATCATTCCCAACTTTTAACTATTTTTCTTTCAGTTTATATTAGGCTGAAAAATTATCTTTCATGCAGGTATATTAACAGTTTTAATATTCATTGGTGAGGCATAATTATCATCCAACATGGATATGTGAAATGCTAAATGGTCCTTCTGTGAGCAGCAGGAACTTTACTTTGCATCTGAGGTATTTTTTACTGTATTGTGTAGGCTTATTTTCACTGTAAGCCAAAAATGAGATTTGAACTTTGTATTTAGCAAGTCTGAAGTCTAAGTTCAAATTCTGGCAATTCCAATAAAAAGAACCAGATGGCAAGCAATCAGAAATATTTCTCCTTCTATAACCTGAAGGTCCTGCTGTCAAACAGAATATTTGAGATGCATTAACAGAAGCATTAATTTAGCTCATGGGAAATAATCATTCCATTGTATTGTATTCTGTTCTGTTAGTCTGTGCTTGGAACACTGGGTCCAGTACTCAGTACCACACTTAACTGGAACATGTGTAGAGACGAATACCAGTATAAGAAAAAGTAAGCCCTAGGAGGAGCCATTAAAAGCGGGTGTGATGGCTCAGTGGTTAAAGACACTAAGCTTGTCAGCTGGAAAACTGGCAACTTGGGTTTGAGACCTGAGTGCTGCATAATGGTGTCAGCTCCCATTACTTGCCCAGTTCCTGTCCACCTAGCAATTTAAAAACATGCAAATTTGAGTAGATAAATAAATACCACTTCTGTGGGAAGGTAACAGTGTTCCATGCATCTCAACTTATAGTCATGCCAGCCACATGACCATGGAACCATCCTTGGACAATGCTGGTTCCCTCAGCGAACAAACATCCACTAAAGGAAATTAAAGGCATGTTTATACCAGTATAGGAAAATAAAATAGATTATCTAAAGGCTAGTAGACCCTTTTGTTGATCTTTAGTTCCCTTAAAGGTACAATTTGAGACAAGGAATAATTCAAATTGAATTAAAGAAAAATAAGATTCTGTCTGAATATTAGGAGGATTTTCCTGATCACAATGTTTTTCAAAGGGTGGGTCACAGCCCATGGGAAGTCATGAACAAATTCTTTGAAAGGAGGAGGTGTACACTTGCTTCAACAAAGGAGATGACCAGCCATTTCTCGGCTGCAGAGTTTGTTTCAAACTAACTACACAATCCAAAATCCAAGGCACATGGGCATTCTTTTAGTGGCTATACTTACAGTAGTAACTTCAAGGCAGCCATTGCAAGACACCTTCTCCTGAAAAGATGGAAGAGAGATAGTGCTTAAGCTCCCTGAAGCAGACATGTAGGACACTATTCAGTTTTTACTACTTTTGTTACCACTACCTTTATGATTTATTCATCAAAAAATAACATGGAAAAAAGAACAAACAAAAGAATAACCACCTCGACTGCAAATCTGAGTTCCAGTTTTTGCCGCTGCATTTTTGTTGTTGATGTTAGTGATGATATAGATGATTAGAGGTTTGGAGGTTAAAACATATGAAGAATGGTTGGAGGAACTGGGTAGGTGTAGTCCAAGGAAAAGAAGGACTCGGGGTGACATGATAGCAGTCTTCCAATATTTGAGGGTCTGCCAAAAAATGCTATTTATCAAGCTATTATCCAAAGTATCTGAAGGCAGGACAAGAAGTAATGGCTGGAAACTAATAGTAGTAACTGTGAGAGGGATCTGGGAGTCCTAATGGACAATCATTTAAATATGAGCCAGCAGTGTGCAGCAACTGCCAGAAAAGCCAACACAGTCCTAGGCTGCATAAACAGAGGGATAGAATCAAGATCATATGAAGTGTTAATTCCACTTTATAATGCCTTGGTAAGGCCATACTTGGATTACTGCATCCAGTTTTGGTCACTACAGTGTAAAAAAGAGACTCCAGAAAGAGTGCAGAGAAAGCAACAAAGATGATTGGGGGACTGGAGGCTAAAACATATAAAGAATGGCTGCAGGAACTGGGTATGTCTAGTTTAATGAAAAGAAGGTCTAGGGGAGACATAATAGCAGTCTTCCAATATCTCAAGGGTTGCCACAAAGAAGAGGGAGCTATTCTACAAAGCACCTGAGGGCAGGACAAGAAGCAATGGGTGGAAACTAATCAAAGAGAGAAGCAACCTAGAACTATTTCCTGACAGTGAGAACAATGAAGCAGTGGAACGACTTGTCTTCACAAGTTGTGAATGTTACAACACTGGAGGATCTCCTGATTGAGCAGGGAGTTGGACTAGAAGATCTCCAAGGTCCCTTCCAATTCTGTTATTTTGTTAAATTCTGATGTTGTTATTAGTATATTCACCTTTATTATGCTGCTCTTGTTTCACAAGGAACAAAACATTCTGGTACAGAGATCTCTACTATAGTGTAGCTCTATTTCTTTTCTTTTTTTTCCTCTCCCCTCTTTCATCTCACATGAGCAGTTCATCTTCTTTTATATCTGTGACTTAGCAATTATCAGCTTATTTTTCTTACAGTAAAAGTCCCAGGAATATTTAATATTTTATTTTATTGTCATCTGTTTTTTGCAGAAGCACTTTCCACCAGACTATTTTTTAATCGATTGGAATAATTTTACCTATTGTAAATATTGTCATCTTCTAGAAATGAATATTACGATTGTCACAGATTCATTTCAGTGTGTTTCTTTTTTAACCAAGACCTCTTTCGTGCATTCATAATTTTTCCAAGTTGAGCAAAACAATAAATTAGAATTAGAATTCTTTTATTGGCCAAATGTGATTGGACACACAAGAAATTTGTCTTGGTGCAAATGTTCTCAGTGTACATAAGAAAAGATAGATTCGTCAAGAGTCAAGAATCAAAAGATACAACACTTAATAATAGTCATAGGTTACAATAAGCAATCAAATCATACTAGGAAACAGTCCATATAGATCGTAAGGATACAAGTGACAAAGTTACATCATACAGTCACAAGTGGGAGGGGATGGGTGATAAGGAGTGATGAGAAGATTAATAGTAGTGCAGACTTGAATAGCTGGACAGTGTTGAGGAATTATTTGTTTAAGCAGAGTGATGTGCCGTCGAGGAAAAACTGTTCTTATGTCTAGTTGTTCATTGGTGTTGCAGTGCTCACTATATAACATGACATTTTGAGGGAAAGGAGTGAAACAGTTATATGTCCGGGATGTGAGGGGCCTGTAATATTTTCCACAGTCCTCTTTTTGACTCTGTGCAGTTTTACAGGTCCTCCATGGGAAGGGAGGTTCGGTTAGTATGCTTTTTCTGCCAGTCCTAATTATCCTCTGGAAGTCTGTGTCTGTCCTGTTAGGTTGCAGAACCAAACCAGACAGTTATAGAGGTCCAGATGACAGGGACTCAGTAATTTCTCTGTTAGAAACTGGTCAGCAGCTCTTGGGGCAGTTTTGAGCTTCTGTGTTGGGCTCAGAAAAAGAACATTCTTTTTGTGCTTTTTGATTGATGTTTTGATGTTAGGGTCCACTTCTAGAGTCATGTTGATATGGGATGACCTAGAAATCGCTCGATACTTGTTTGTATAGTATTGTAAGAGGTGGTAGTATGGGAGGGTTTCTTCTAAAGTCTACCACCATTTCTATGGTTTGAGTGTGTTCAGTTCCAGATTGATCTGGTTACACCATGAGGCAAGTTGTACAACCTCCTGTCTGTGTGCGCATTCATCGTTGTCTCAAATGAGACCAATCTCTGTTGTGTCATCTGCAAACTTCAGTATTTTAACAGGTGGATTGTTTGAGATGCAGTCATTAGTATATAAGGAGAAGAGAAGTGGAGAAAGCACACAGCCTTGGGGTGTGTGTGTGCTAATTGTACAGGTATCAGATGTGATTCTACCTATTTTCACCTGCTGCTTCCTGTCTGTTAGGAAGCTTATGGTCCACTTACAAATGTGTTCAGGTACCTCTAGCTGACTTAATTTAGTTAGAAGAATGTCTGGAATGATGGTATTGAATGCTGAACTGAAGTCTACAAAGAGGACCGTTGTATAGGTATTTGGAGATTCAAGGTGTTGTAGGATGTACAGCTATGTTAACAGCATCATCTGTCGATCTATTTGCTCAGTATGCAAACTGCATGGTATCTAACAGCAGATCCATGATGGTTTTCAGGTGGGACAGCACTAGCTTTTCAAAGATTTTCATAACTACCTATGTTAGAGCAACTGGTCTGTAGTCATTCAGTTCCTTGATGGAGGGCTTCTTTGGCACTGGGATGAAAGTATAATGCTTGAAGCAAGAAGGAACATCGTATTCTTAACCCATGCATTTATTAAGGTTTCTGTTCTAGATTTCATTATGCTACTTGAGCAACATTTAGTGGGCTTTCTTAATCTTTCTTGATTATGATCCTTATAAAGGAACAGTATAACAAAATGTGTATTTGAGAAAATGGAAATGTGTGGCCACTAAGTGTCACTGTTTCCTTTCTGGAATCACCAAAAATGAGGAAAATGCCTAAGGCATCCTTTTAAGAGATGTCATGTCTGACATAGTAGAGATTATAAAAGAATGCATTTCAGGATGGCCACCTATCATTGCCCCAACCATCTTGGGGATTCACAGATAACTTTACAAAAGCACATATTTTCTTCATTTGTATGTCTGCTGAATGTTTCTGTGCTAGTGAAAACATATTCTCATTTATATTGTGGAATCTACATTCTTGAAATGTACAGCGTTACCACAAAATACACAGACAGCCAACTGAACTACAGATGACTACAGTAGACCACAATTAATCCACATTTCTGTTGCTAAATCAGAGACATTTAAGTTAGCTTTGCCTCATTTTACGATCTTTCTTGCCACAGTTGTTAAGTGAATCACTGCAGTTGTTAAATTAGTAATAGGATTGTTAAGTTAATCTGACTTCTCCATTGACTTTGCTTGTCAGAAAGTCTCAAAATGGGATCCCATGACCTCAGGACACCGCAACCATCATAAATATGAGTTAGTTGCCAAGTGTCCAAATTTTGATCGTGTGACACTGGGGATTTTGTAATGGTTGTAAGTATGAAAAAATGGACATAAATCACTTCTTCAGTGTTGTTGTAACTTTGACTGGTCATTAAATAAATGCTTGTTAAGTTGAGGACAACCTGTACAAAACGTGCTCCTTTTATTGCTTGCATAACCTCTCCTTCACTGTTGTGTTGGTTTGGCAACCTATCAATGTTCCTGTTTTCCAAGTGTGTACAACAGTGGGATGGAGAAAATTATGACCTGGATGATCATATAGTTACAACACAGATATTTCCATTATTGTAATGGCTTGAAAATGATCATATAGTTACAACACAGATATTTCCATTATTGTAATGGCTTGAAAATGATATATTTAGTGGAAAGCATGATACTTATTCAAGCATATCCCATTGTCAATCCTGTTGGCATGATCAGGTTGGAAAATTGGGTGGGAAGCAATGAAGACCAAAGGGATGTATTTAGAACAGTGGTGTCCCTGATAATAAGAGGATGATGCCGTGTAATCTCTAAAATATATGTTTTCTATAGCTAATGTTTTATTTTTATTTAGACAGTCTAAATTTTGAAGTTAAATGAGTGAGATCCATGTTGATGAATACGTCATAGTATAGAATTAAGGCGCCAGCTGCAATTTAGAAGAATTATTTTAATAGTTATGGTACAGATCATAATCTTATGCAGAAACCTATTAACTCCTTTTCATTATTTTTTTTTAAAGCAGTGATTAGGTCACTGAGTAAGTCTACTGATCGTGCTGGAAACATTAAGCTATGATATTTTTTGTGCATAATTATAGCTTGTATGGAAAATAATCAGGATTTTTCCTGAGCTGCCAAATAAGATATGAGAGTACCACATTATTTCACGACCAGTCAACCTTTTAATAATATATTCCATACTAGGCCCCATCACTGAACAATGTGATATTTTGATAGTTTAATGCTATAGTTTGTGCACTAATACCTTTTATTCACAACTTCTGTTTATATCTGCTGTTACTGCTCTGCTAAACATGCTAATTAAATAAAAATCCCATTATAGGTTGAACCCAATATTTTGTTTTAGAAAACTATATAAAGTATGACAGTCAATTAGGTGTAGTAGGAAGCTCATCAGCTTAGAAACTGTCAGACTGTGAGTTTTAACCCCACCTTAGCTGGGTGACCCTGGGCCAGTCACATTTTTTTCAACCTTAGAAAGAAGGCAATGACAAAACTATTTCTGAAAAAAAAACTTGCCAAGAAAACTGCCTGGATTTGTCTAGGCAGTGTCCAAAAATTAAGCACAATTGAATAAATGTAAAAAATATGTTTGTGCTAAAAAATTATGTCTGTGAGAACAGTAGTGGTAGAATGGTTAGAATGTACTATTGCAGGCTAACTCATTTCCCACTGCCAGGACTTTGATCTAGACCAGTTCAAGGTTGACTCAGTCTTCTTTCCTTCCAAGGTGGGTAAAATGAGGACTAAGATTGCTGGGGGCAATATGCTGCAGAGGTGGTATTCAGCAGGTTCTGACCAGTTCTGGAGAACCGGTAGCGGAAATTTTGAGTAGTTCAGAGAACCGACAAATACCACCTCTGACTGGAGATTTTACAGTACCCTTCCCCTGCCACACCCACAGAACTGGTACTAATTTTATTGATTTTATTGAATCATACCCTTGATATGCTGACTTTGTAAGCCACTTGGAGAAGGCTATAAAACACTATGCAGTGGTATATAAGACTAAGAGCTATTGCTATTTCACATTCATGTGTATTGAATCATTCTGAGATACACAGATATGCACACACACAGAGACACACATGGGGAGAAAAAGAGAGGGAGGGAGGGATGGAGGGAGGGAGAGAGGAGATTCTGATGGCCACAGTGCAGATATCAGTTGTTTTATGTGTACGGTTATGTATTTTCTATTTTGTTGGACAAATATGTCTCTTTCACTATCTCTTCTTTCTTTCCCATTCCACCACCCCTCCCTTTCTAGAGGGGTTTGTGATTATTTTAACTTAGAGTGAAGCTCATATATAAGATATATACAGGTAGTCCTTGACTTACAACTGCATAGGTTGGAGTGGGTTAGGCGATGCCCCGCCTCCTTAAAAGATTATACATGCACCTAGCTGGAGGGAAGGACTGTTGTGTTCCCAGCAAGTCCTAACTCCGGTCTGAACTTTTGGTGGGAGCCAGAGCTGTTTCCCTATTGGCTGGCCATCTGACAGCTGGTATATAAAAGGGCGCTGTCAGATAGCATCAGCTGTTGCCCGCCACAAGCCCCTCTCATTAGCTTGGGGATGCCACGAGTAACCTGTTCTGGTTAGAATAAACTCTGTTAGCCTTCCAAAGTGTCTCATCTCCATTCCTTGCACCACCAATATAAAGTTACAATGGCATTGGGAAAAGCAACTTATGACCAATTTTACTCTTGTGATCATTGCAGCTTCCCCAGGATTACATGATCAAAATTCAAGTGCTTGACAACAGGCGTGTATTTATGACCATTTCACTATCCTGAGGTAATATGATTACTGTTTCTAACCTATCCAGCTGGTTTCTGACAAGCCAGGTCAGCAGCTTGTTGACAGCTGGGGGCAGCCAGCTTCACTCAACCACTGCTTGTTTCACTTAACTATAGCCAAAAAAGTTGGAAAATGGGGCAAAACTCACTTAACTTGTCTTGCTTAGCAATTGAAATTTTGGGCTCAGTTGTCGTCATAAATTGAGGACTACCTGAATTCATGCTCACATTTCCTGATAACATCATTTTTTTTTTTTGTAGGACTTTCCTAATATTCCTACAGTGAGCTTTGCAAGGTCTTTTCCTTTATGCGTACATTTTTTGGACTTTTTCTAGAATGTGCACATTTGAATGTGCTTATTGGATAATTGCATCAAAAGTACAGTAAAATGTGGATATTTAAAGATAATTGCATTTTAATTTGAATAGTGATTTGAGAGTTGTGAACCCAAGTAAACGTACAAGAAACAAGAAACAACATTCTATGTGACTCTCTCTGTCTGATTGCACCATCTTTTACCAGAGGGAGCTTTTTAATTTGCGAAGACCAGACTCCTCTCTAGAGCACTAAAAATCTCCACAGACCGTTCTCATCCTGGTCATTCATATTTCAAATTGTTACCATCAGGGAGATATTATAGATGTGTTAAAATGAGGACTAATAGACTGAGAAACAGTTTATCTTGAATNGTTTGGGACACTGTGCTGGAGTAGCTTTCAAATTTCATTGTATTTGTAGAATGCAATGACAATAAAGGTATTCTATCGTATTCTTAATGAAAAGGACCAAGATGAAGTGTTATGTCTGCTTATGGATGTACGAGAGAATCTTAAAAAATGTGAATTGTGAACATTGTCTGTTTCAATAAAAGAAGTAAAACATGAAATAAACCTTTCTGTCTTGTTGCAGAACAATGTGGCAAATCAAGATATTTCCCAATTCTGTTTCTATGGAGTTTTGGAAATTGTTTTGTTGCCAGCCATAAATTAGACCAGTCTTTCTCAACCTTTTTATTCTGGAATAACCCTTGCAATATTTTTCAGGTCTCAGGTCTCATATCACAAAAGAGAGAAACACTTTGGGAAAACAATTCACTTTTATAAAACCTACACAATTCATGCTCTGAACTATTTGCAACAATTGCAAAGTAGCAGAGCTGCAACTTCAGCCCATGTCACACTGCCCAACGGATGCAAAAAGGACACAGTGGACGAGCAAAATGTTCCATCCGTTGTTATCCGCTCTCAAAGGGGCAAAAATTTGCATAACCGGAGCGGATAACACGGACGCGGGGAGGACGCAGGGCGGATGGAAGCAGATGCGGATGGAAAGCAGATGGGCAACGGAAGCTCCAGCGGATGGAAGCGGAATGGGACGCGGAATGGTGCAACCACACGGGGCTTCTGGGCCTCAGTGAAGCGCGACCACGGAACGGATAAGCGGGATGCAGAGCCGGATGCACAGCGGATTGAAGCAGATGCACCGCGGATGGCACAGCGGAAGCCTAGGCGAGATGCTGCCATTAATTGTGCATGCAGGGAGGATGCATTGTGGTCAGCCCCGTGGATATAAGGAGCAGCTCAGAAGCAAGTCGCCATTCAGAGGAAAGACTGCTGCCGGAAGGATTGGCTGCTTGCCTGCCTGCCTGCAAGCCTTGCTGCACCACTCGCCTGCAGCCTCCCTGCCTGCCAGAAAACCACAACATGCTGAAGCACAGGCAAGCCTCAGCCATCTGCTGGCAGCCTTTGCAAGAGGGACAGGGCTCATCCGCCCCCTTGGCCCCTCACTCTGGTTCATGGCTGGGGCTTCTGCAGCACGGGCTTCACTCTTCTGGGCTGGGCTTCTGCTGCTTCTGCTTTTGGAGGAGCTGATGACAGCACTCCAGCAACCAGCCACCTCCACAGCACCTGCACCCTTCACCCCTGGAGACTGAGGACCAGAGGAGTGCCAGAGACTCATTTTTTGTCTTATAGCTTGTTTGTTAAATAAAGTCTCATTTTTGATTCACACACTTGCTTCATTTCTTTTTTTGAATAAAGTCTTGGTGAACTTTTAGAAATGGTTTAAGCCTTTGCATGACTTGTGGGATGGGTTTAAGATAGCTGTGGATGGGCAGGGATACCTTTGGGATGGGTAATAGCTGTGGATACGATAAAACTCCAGTGCCAGCAATAGTGGGACTGTATGGTCCACCCTCCAGGTTCCACACCTATGGACCCTTTTATTATCAATAACGATATAATCATCATCCACACATGTCAACATACACACAACTCTTTATTAAACGCCCTGTTCCATTGTAGGCCAACCAAACATACATGGCCCAATCTCATCCGTGCGTGCTGAGACAGGCTGAAGAAGCATCGCATTAAGCATTTACCATCCTGTCTTGCCATCCACCACTCAGCTTGGGGAGTTAGCACCAGTGTTTCAGGAGGTTGCGTGCTTCTTCGCTTCAATGTTGAGGCTCTGTTGGGGCCTTGAACATCTCAGTGTCATCAGCGTTTTTCCCTTTGCCTCCATTCCCCAGGCTCCATGTCCCCCTTGCCTTGCGGCGGTCCAACGAGCCTGTTCTGCAACACTGGGTAGGAGGTGCGCATGAGATTGTGCAGATGCAGCAAGCTTCCCATGATCCTCCTCACGGTCCTCTGGGCGATGCTGCAATGGTGGTGAAAGTAACCTGGAACCTGTTGGCCAGCATGCCAAAGGCGTTCTCCACCACCCGGCCTTGCCCTGGAACAGCCCTGTAGTTTGAAGAACCTCTCTTCACGGGTGAGGAGTCTGGAAGTGAGGCTTCATGGGCTAGGTTTGAGGGAGAAGGGCTGTCAGTCCCGATGATGAAGTAGGGCACATCCTTGCATGCATTGGCAGCGGGTCTGGATCTGGAAGCCCACCATGAGGTTGCTTTCCAGCCATCCTTGAGGTGAACTGGCGTTGTATACCTGGCATCCTGAAGATGAGCCGTTTGCTGAAAGCAAATCAATGTACATGAATTGTAGTCAATCACGACCTATCGCGAAGAGGATATGCTGAAGAACCCCTTGTAGTTGTGATCAGTGGATCGCCGACCTTGGCTGGTGCTTTGCAGGCCACGTGCTTGCCATCGATGGCTCCAACGGTGTGGGGGAGTTCACTTTGAATACATGCTCTGCACCTTTCTTCCATCTTCTTCCAGTGGGACGGCGGCACTGGAGGACGCTCTCCAGTATTCTTCGATGATGCCTGTCACCACTTCCTGCAACAAAAGCTGAATGGTGCTGGGTGGCCCCATCAGCGTACTGCATGTCCTGTAGGTGGTCCCAGGCAGTGGCGTCAGAGTGAGTGCCACCTTGAGCCAGGTTCAGGATGGGCGCGGGAATTGGTGTTTGTTTGGTCAACTGGGTGTCAGGCGCCTGCAGAAGTTCGTCAACATGCTGGAGGCATCTCAATGAAGTTCTGGAACGCGGTGTCTTCGCTCCTAGCTCCACCATCAGCTGTTGTACAGTCCGTCCTCTGCTCTTCTGGAAAGCATCTTTGGACCCAGACTTTTTTTGGTGCCTGCCTTTTAATTCCCGTAGTAGAGTTTCACAGAGCCTGTAGATGGTTCTCGCACTGTTTGCAGAAGGATGGTGGCTGCCCGAAAGGCTTTGTCAAAATCCAACGGTGGAGCATGAACTGGATGCTGTGAAGAGGAGAGTCAGATGAAGGCTGCAGAGGTCTGCACAGCTAGGCTGCTGGTCTGAAAGTGAGATGCAGACGAGTTTGCTTCCGCCTTTTTATAGGCCCAGTATACCGGTTTCCCTTTGCATCCTCTATGCATCCTGTAAGACATCCTTAATATCCGAGAATAGGTCCCCTCCTGCGAACGTTTTTTCATTTTAAAAACACTCTTGTTTTTTTCCGCTTGGCATCTGTTTCTGCATCCTGTTCTGCATGTTCTGCTCCGTTCCGCTTCTCCCTGCGTCGAGCGGATGCGAGTTGCGCGGATGCAGAGCGGATGCCTAGCGGATATAGCGGATGCGTAATGGATGCGTACGATGCGTGCGGATGCATAGCGGATGCATAACAGACGAACTGATACATTTTCGCGCAAAAGTTTGCGGCAGCCCAAAACTTTTGGAGTGGATGCACGTCATAAACGATGCTGGAACGGATAGAAGAGAAGCAAAACGAGGCAGTGAGTACATCGCGTTTTCGAACGGATGGCAAGGTTTTTTGTCCATTTTACATCCTCTTTGCATCCGTTGGTTCACTGTGACATGGGCTTTAGTCACAGCATACAAAAATAAAAAAAAATTGCACCACTGTAAGTAGTAGCATTGTTGCAGTGCACAATTTTTAAAAATATATGTATATATATGTTACCGTATCTTGCCTCTCCTTTATCATGTTTTGGGGAACCATAGCTGAGAAAGTTGGTGTGATGACCCAGGGCATGGCACAAAGGCAACACAGTCACATAAGTAAGAAAAGTCCCTTTAATACCTCCAACTTTGCTCCCAATGTCTAGTCGCCTTCGGCAGGTGAAAAAACTCTCCCAAGAACAGTCTTGAAGTGGAGGAAATTCAGTCTGAAAACAAAGTATGTATAAACTGTAAATAAAAATTCACACAAACCACACTGCAGCAATTAACTGGACAGGGCAGGATAAGGAATTGCAGACTTCAAAAGCCAACAAAACACACACAGTTAGGAAGACGCCAGGAACCCAGATAAGCCCCGAAAAAACAAAATAATACACGATTTGTTTCCAACAAGTTGCTGTGCATAAACTCTCTTTTTAAACATTGTGTTCCCAGTTGCAGCTAATGAAGGGAATCAGGGCCCTTTCCTCCCATAAGCCACATAACTCACACTGCTCCCTTCTCTGTTCCTCCCTACATGCTCTAATATGAAGAGGGGGTGGATCTGGATCTTCCTCTGAATTCCCTCTCCTCGGCTCTGCCCAGTTGGACTGTGCCCTTCCCCAGTTTCTTCCACAACCAACAGAGCCACACTCTCACTCCCTGTAAGCTGCTTGGCCTCCCCCTTGGAATCAGATTCTGACAGGGGCATGACAGTTGGACTAGATTGGGAATGTGAAACTCAATTTCTTTGAGAGCCACATCAGGGTTGTGTTTGACCTCAAGCGGCCTGGCAGAAGGATATGGCCAGGAGGCACGGCCAGACTGACATCACTCATTGAGCTGTGACAGTCTCCTGCAATGCTCTGCCAGTGAAAAAGGAGCTCAGGGAGGCTGTGTCACAGCCCTCCCAAGCTCTGTTTTTGCTGGCAGAGGCAATGTAGGTTGTTTCTTCACTGTTTCAAGAGCAGGCCCATGGGCCAGATCTAAACACCCAGCAGGCCACATCCAGCCCTTGAGTTTGACACTCCTGGACTAGATTGAATAGTTGAAAAAACATACCTAGAAGGCAGTAGCAAAACCTCTTTCCTTCTGTTGCAAACAAAATCAAAACCCTACATCATTGTATAAATGTGTTTATATTACATTGAGAAAATAGACTCAGTTCAAGGCAGTGGTGGGATTCATTTTTATTTTTTTTTACTACCAGTTCTGTGGGCATGGCTTGGTGGGCATGGCAGGGGAAGAATACTGTAAAATCTCCAGTCAGAAGTGGTATTTGCCAGTTCTCTGAACTACTCAAAATTTCCGCTACCGGTTCTCCAGAACTGGTCAGAACCTGCTGCACCTACCACCTCTGGTTCAAGGGCTTTTAAAAGCAGAAGTAAAGATGAAGAGTTTCTTGATGCTTCTTCCAGTGTTTTGAAGAAGGAATTCTGTTATTTTCACATAATACAAAGTCTATTTAGCGTGAGTACTTTTTATTTTTTTATTTTATTAAGACATTTAAAAGAAGTTAACATTGTATTATTACTAGTTAATTCATTGGTGGGAAAACTGTATAAATTAAAGAAGAGGTACAATTTCGCTTTTGAAATGATTATCTAGAAAGATCCCTTAGAAAAGCTAAAATAGAAACTAAACTACAGTAAGCGAACAAAACTAGCAAAATTAATCTATCTGACCCACTGATTCTGCAGAAGATCGCAGAAGGTGATCACATGACCCTTGCCAGTTTCCAAGTGTCCAAATTGTATTCATGTGACTATGGGGATGCTGCAATGGTCATAAATGTCAAAGACAACTTTTTCAGTGCCATCATAACCTCAAATGATCACTAAACAAATGGTTGTACAGTTGAAGCCTACTGTGATGACCCAGGGCATGGCACAAAAGCTACAAAGTCACAAAAGTAGGTATTAAAGTCCCTTTAAGACCTCCAATTTGGCCCCCAATGTCCAGTTATCATCAGCAGGAGAAAAAACTCAAACTTTTGAAGACTTCAAAAGATAACAAAACACATACAGTTGGGAGGATGCCATCTCCCAGATAAGACTTGACAAACAAAGATAATGCACACTTTGCTTCCAGCAAGGTGCTGTGCACAAATGCCCTTTATAAATCCTGTTTTCCCAGCTGCAGTTAATGAAGGGAATCAGGGCCCTTTTCTCCCCCGTAATTCATGTTGCTCTCTTTTCCATTCCTCCCTACGTGCAAAGGATAAAGAAGAGGTGGGCCTGGGTCTTCCTCTGAATGCCCAGCCGGACTGTGCTCTTCCCCAGTTCCCTCCATAGACACCAGAGCCACACTCCCACTCCCTGTCATCTGCTCGACCTCCCCCTCGGAATCAGATTCCAACAGGGGCATGACACCTACCTGTAGTTAGAATAGGATAGAATAACAGAGTTGAAAGGGACCTTGGAGGTTTTCTAGTCCAGGGATCACCAACCAGTGGACCGGGGACTACTGGTGGTCCTTGAGAAAATTTTGGTGGTCTGCAGAGAAATGTCCAGGCTGCATGGGAACACAAGTCTGTGCCGCCCACATGGCCTGTGGGAACACAAGGTTTGCATCACTTGCATTGTGAACAACACAAAGTAGTGAGGGGAGGGGGAAGGGGGAGGGGGGAACTTGCCCCACTTACTCCATGTGCCTCACCTGGCCACTGAGCTGTTTCTTTCCACTTTTTTCTTCTTCTGCTTTTGGCTGCATACAAGGAAAGCAGCAAAAGTATTTTTTTCTCTCCCCACAAACTACATCAGAAATGAGTCTTTGGGACCCTGCAAGGCATCCTGCTCCAAGAGGCTATGCCAGCACACGTCTCACGAATACTCATTTTCTAGTGGAGTTTGGGAGAAAGAAAGAAAGACTTCTGCTGCTTTCCTTGCATGAAGCCAAAAGTTTCTGTCTCTCTCTCCCCCACCCTGGGAACAGAACTGGAGACGGTATCCTGTGATCTCAAATAAAGAATGATTGATCAGTAAGAAAACGGTGTGGGGAATTTCCTGCAGACTTTTTTAGGGATTTTCCCAGGGTCTCTGCTGTTTTCTTCAGAGACCCTGGGAAAACGTCAGCAAGCCACCCTCGGTTCAAATTCATATTAGAGGTCCGTGGGATTTAAAATTATGAGTTTGGTGGTCCCTGAGGTCCAAAAAGGTTGGCAACCCCTGTTCTAGTCCAATCTCCTGCTTAGGCATGAAACTCTATACCACTTCAGATAAATGGTTATCCAGTCTCTTGTTTAAAATCTTCCAGTATTGGAACATTCACAACTTCTGGAAGCAAGTTGTTCCACTGATTAATTGTTCTAACTGTCAGGAAATTCCTCCTTAGTTATAGTTTGTTTCTCTCCTTGATTATCCACCCACTGCTTCTTGTCCTGCCCTCAGGTTCTTTGTAGAAGAGTTTGATTCCCTGTTCTTTGTGGCAGCCCCTGAGATATTGGAAGACTGCTATCATGTCTCCCCTAGACCTTCTTTTCATTAAACTAGACATACCCATTTCCTGCAGCCATTCTTCATATGTTTTAGCCTCCAGTCCCCTAATCATCTTTGTTGCTCTTCTCAGCACTCTTTCTAGAGTCTCAATATCTTTTTTACACTGTAATGACCAAAACTGGATGCAGTAATCCAAGTATGGCCTTACCAAGGCATTATAAAGTAGTATTAATACTTCATATGATCTTGATTCTATCCCTCTGTTCATGCAGCCTAGGACTGTGTTGGCTTTTTTGGCAGCTGCTGCACACTGCTGGCTCATATTTAAATGGTTGTCCACTAGGACTCTGAAATCCCTCTCACAGTTACTACTATTGAGCAAGGTAACACATATACTGTACCTGTGCATTTGCGTTAGAAGTTTAGAATCCTTGGTTCCGTTACAGGTGTATTTTTCTGTATAATCTGTGGCTGAAAACCTTTCTTTCGTTGATAGATTTCATAATAAAGTCAGTTGAATATCATTTTACTTCATATTATTTGATGTAAGGAATGTAAAAACTCTTCATATATCTGACATCTCTTTTCATTAAATAAGTCAGTTTCAGCCTTCTCTTTTGGGATCCTGTCTTGATACCACAAAGCAAATATAAATGCATCCTTTGTGGCTGTTGTGAATGGATGAGAAAATAGGCAAAGCTTGATTGGGTGTAATTCATTTGCTAGTAATGGTCCTATTACAGTAATTACAATTTTGTCATTGTGGCTCTGCAGTGTTTAAAGAACCTGGCCTGTGGCTTAATTGCAGATTTATAGCAACCAATGCTTTGGGGAATACTGTTGTCTGTAATCATGTTTTGGCAGCTAACAGTTTAAATAAAAGAAGTTCCTTAGCAATTGTGGTGTAATTGAGAAGCAAAACCACTGTCATATGATCAGAATCAAAATAAGGATAAGCTCAATGTAACATAAATGTAGATGTATAGCCTATGACAGTTTTTAGACAGCATCGTCTCAGCCTATGCAAATTCTGTCCAAAATCCAGCCCTTGCTTATCAATGGAGACCCAATGGAACAAGTTTTAAGTTTCTGGGTGTTGTCATAAAAGAGGACCTGACCTGGAGTGCTTAAATTGCAGCACTGGTCAAAAAGGCCCAACAGAGATTATATTATCAGAATCTTATTAGGAAACAACAATTTATTGCACCTGTGTATGGTTTGCCAATTGCACAGTGGCAGATAAGAAAGCACTCCAGAGGGTTAACATCATTGCCCAGAAGATCATTGGTTGCCCTCTCCCCTCTTTGGAAGAACTTTATAGCTCCTCTGCTTTAAGAAAATTCAAAACATCCTCAAAGATCCATCTCATCCTGGGAACCCCTTTTTTTGAACTATTACCATCTGGCAGATGGTACAGGATAATAAAAACAAGGACAAATAGGCTAAAAACAGCTTCTATCCCAGGACAGTAACTAGGTTAACTGTATAGTGACTGTATAGTGCAATATTAATGCAATATCAGGACTTTTCAATTCAATTATACAGAAAGTGAAGGATGTGTGTTTGTGTTTTTATTTTTATAGTTATAATGTACACTGTAGATGGCATTTTATTTTATTGTATGAGGTGCAATGGCAACAAACTAAACTAAACTAAATTGTCACATCAGACAAAGGAAAATAAAAACAGACAAATAGACAGAATAACTGTTAAGGTACTTCATTCACTAGACTGAGAAGATCTAGCATCAAGTATTCACTTGATTCCAGAGCCTCCTAAGCCAAGTAACTATAAAAGTGGATAATTTCATCTAGATTGAGATATAAAATATAATTAAAGAACCAATCATAACTGGATTAATGAACAACTTTATTGGAACAATTAAAGCATTGCATATCTTCCATGTACTTAACAATAACTCTTGTCTTTGAGTTGCCTGACAAAGGGGAAAAGTAAGCATTGAAACAGAATTCTAAAAAATGTTGCTTTTTAAGTGTTAGTCAATGTCACTCAAATGAATAGGTTAAAGTTCTTTTTATTTATCATCCTTCCCTGACAAGCCTTATTTCCTGTCGTTTGAACTTAGAGGAAGGCCAGATGCTAGCAGTAGAGAACATATAAAAAGCTATCAGAGCATGTTAAGAGTTCCCCAGTGTATGGGGAAACAATGGCATTTCATCTTCTTTCTTGTCATCCATTTATTAGTTCTTCACCATGTTTGCGTGTTGTTGTTAGACTGTATAATGTCAGATGACTGATAAAGAATCAAATATTAGTCAAGATGATAAACAATTTTATAAAATTTGGGATCTATTCTATCAATGGTTAGATAACAAAACATAGTAATGAAATATGTAGATTTTTAGAAAATAATAAATATATAAAGATGTATTTTCTTTTTTTTTCTTTTTTTAAATTATATCTACAAAATGATTCTAGGATAGATTTGGGAGGATAATATGAATTGTTATAAAATAAACTAAGTAAAATATGATTATTTTATGAAACATGAATGAATAAAAGTATAGTCAACAATTGATTAATAAAGAAATTAATGTACTTGATATTTGATTGAAAGTATGAGAGGATATATAATGTAATTGTAATTGAAGACTATGAAATGGTAGCACAAAACAATTTGTAAACCAACTGGCACACTGTATGTATATATATATGGAAGATGGCTTAATGTTTTTATGTTTTGTTTGTTTATGTCTGCTTTAAAACCAATAAAAATTTATATAAAAAAATGAATCAAATATTAGTATGTTCCTTCCTGTATTTTTATGGATCGAGGTGACATAACTGAATTGAAATGGTTAATCTACCACTGGATAGATAATCTGTTTTGTCCCACACTCACAATATAGTTTGAAGTCCTTTAGGGGACATAAGAGGTGCTAATTTGAAAGCAACATCCAGAAACAGGAGGCATTGCATTGTTGGAATGTTGGCAACTAAACTCTTGCTGTTTTGTAGTTTGCCAGGAAGATTCTCATCAGTCAATTGTCTCCTGTGCTGCCACGTTACTTACTCCTGTTGAATCAGCTGAACACAAGAAAAAGGAATTTCCCCAAATGCCTGAAGTGACTAAACAGTGAGTAAACAATATAATTTTGCAGTTTTAATGGAACTCAACCAATGTGAATTAACTTCTGCATGTCTTACATTTTTGATATGCTATACAATAAGTTTCTGACAATAGTTCCAATCCCCTTTTCCACTTAAATGATGTTTCCAAAAGGAGGGTCTCAAGAAATACCCATGTCAACTCATACAATATTTTTATGGTCTTTTTAGAGTTGCCAACAAAAAAGGAGGGGAGAGCAGTACAGCAGCTTGCAAACTGAAAGTGCATTCCATAAATGTTTTCAAAGATAGTAACTAGGTGACTGAAGTTTCTGCTGCGCAAAATTCTAACTGGAGAACATGACTCTTGGCTATGGAAGTGTCCCATTGGAGAATATGAATTACGATACACCCAAGGGGTGGGGGCAAAACTAGGGTCAAGGGTGACAGTGAATTATGTATCTAAGAGTTCATTACACCCAGGCAGTACCACCATGTTAACTCCCAATAAATCCTTTTGAAGTTTTGGAAGTTTGGCTTGAGACTCATGATTTAATTGCAGGGTAACTGCTGGAATCCTGACAACCCATCTAATTGCTAGAATTATTCTTGGTAATGTTCTTGGTAAATGTTGATTTGAGTGTAAAATATTGTTGACTAATGAGTGATTGGAAGATTAAATGGGGTTTTGCATTTGTGGGATTTCCACAGTAGTAATTGAATGAATAGATTAACATACATAGTACAATGTACAGTATATACATTATATTGTTTAATAGTATTTTGGTTTTCACATTTTCACCAGAACACTGAAGTTATCTAAGTCTAATTTGGTAGAATTGTGCCATTTTGGTGGCAAAATGCTAGAAACTGGCAAAAATCATTGTGGTCAGGTGACTAGAGAATGGTGCTGACCCGTCTGATATGCAGTTATGTGACCATAGGGTGATCTGGTGTGACCATTTGTGATGCTTGGCTTTTTGGGCTGTTCTATCCTTGTTGTAACTAAAGTCATAAAATCAACACTAAATGAAAACTATCTATAGCCATATAATATTCTAAGCAGTGTAACTTTAATAGCAATGGCAATAGCACTTAGACCTATATACCGCTTTCCAGTATTTTGCAGCCCTCTCTAAGTGGTTTGCAGAGTCAGCCTATTGCCCCCAGCAACCTCGATCCTCATTTTATCCACTTCGGAAGGACAGAAGGCTAAGTCAACCTTGAGCCAGTTGGGATCGAACTGTTGGCAGTTTGGTCAAGTCAGTCTGCAATTCTGTATTCTAACCATGGAAAAGGAATGAAGACAGCAATAGTATTTAGACTTTTATACCACTTTCCAGGACTTTCCAGACCTCTCCAAGTGGTTTACAGAGTCAGCATATTGCCCCCAACAATCTGGATCCTCATTTTACCCACCTTGGAAGGATGGAAGGTTGAGTCAACCTTGAGCCTGGTGGAATTCAATCAGCCAAATTGCAGGCAGTCCAGCAGGTAGCAGAAGTAGCTTGCAGTACAGCACTCTAATCACTGCGCCACCAAGGCTCCTTCACTTCTATAAGTGAAAGGCTATATGATTGGATTGGATTAGATCGAGTATCAAACTGGGGCCTGTGGGCTGGATGCACAGGCCATGCCCACTCTGCCTCCACGTGAGATGTCACATGATGGCAATGTGACGCCATGAGTTTTACACTCATGGGATTACATTGATGCAATGTGCTACCCTGGGTAGCTGATAACAGGAATAGGTGCAATTAAAAAGAAATGTTACATATATCACAGACATTATTTGGATTTTATACCTTACGTATTAAGCTGTCACAAATTTTCTGAAATTCAAGACCTTAGAGCTTAATCGGTTGATTTTGATATTGGTAAGAAGTTGAATTGGTGACAAGTACAAATCTTGGCTTAAAGTCTTAAACCTATCATATGTAAACAGAGATGAAAAATGATGACTCTTGAAATGTTGTTAACCTAGACTTTCCATGGTCATTCACCATTAGCCCTCATAGTTACAGAGGTTGGAGATTCTAGTTTAATAATATTTGGGACCAATGCATTTTTCATAACTGGTATTTATTTTCAATTTTGTCTCATCTTCAGTTTTTTTAACATCTGTGATGTCTCTTGGTTGATAATGTAGAGAAAAGCAAAATTATCCATAGTGAAGCAAAAAACCTATAAAAATCATCTTTTAAATGTAATTTAAAAATGTAAATGTTGTTAATGCAAAACAGATTGTATTTCTTGTTTCCAACTGCCTTTACTCCCTTCATACCATATCAATGCTTAGGATATTTTTAAGCAATTTTATAAGCAGGTTTAGAGGAAAATGAGATAGAAAACTAATAAAGTAGAAATTTCCAGTACTTCAAGTCTTTATTACGTTTTTTGCACATAACTCTTCCTGCTATATGACATTTGTTGGGAACCAATTTACTGTTAAGATTCATAGAAATAAAACATTTTTTAAAAAACCACTGACATTTGGAGGCATATTCCAGGATGACATGGTACTGCTAAAGAGTTGGTTCAGTGCTGAAAGGATGCAGATGCTAAAACTTGCAAGGATTCAGAAGCGAAAAGTTTCCTTTAAGAGATAGGAGGGGCTAAATGTAATCTTTTTCCTAATTTGGGAGAAGGTATTAAAAGGCAAATGTGTGTGGAGAGGGTGCATGTGGATGTGTGTGTAGAGAAACGTAAGACTTTGCGAAGATTGCTGCAGCCTAGCACATCCTTTTTGCCCCTTGAAGCACCTCAAAAACATATCCTAATTTGGGCTTGTCCAGATCACTTTCCATTCTGTAGTCTTTGGAAATTATACACATTCATGTGTATGTACACACGCAGAAAGAGAGACAAACACAGAACTTTGTAGAAATTTGAAAATTGTTCAAGCCCCTGTCACACAGCACCAACGGATGGAAAGAGGATGTAAAATGGAGAGAAACACTTGCCATCGTGTTGAGTTAACCCGCGTATGCTATCCGTTCTGTATACTCACTGCGTCCGTTTTTCATACTCTCTATCCGCTTCCAGCTCATCGCATCCACTGAGCATTCTTCATACCGCTCAAAAAGTTGATTTGGCCACATCAATTGTGAAGCAGAATAATATATCCAACACATCTCGTTATACATCCGTTACGCATACGGTGAACATCGCGTATAGACGTCACCTCGTCATCGCGTTACACATGTTCGCTATATCTACTAGGCATATCCGTGCACATCCGCTGGCAACTCACATCCCTCCCAGTGGAAAACAGACACAGGAGGAAGCGAAATGGGACGTGGAACGGACACGTAGCGTTAGTACCACAGCAGTAGAAAGGAGTAAAGCGATGCACGAGCTCGCATACAAAGCATTAAAATGGAAAAAACGTTCGTCTAAGGAGACGTATTCTCAGATGATTTAGGATGTCTGGAGGATGTCTAGAAAGCAAAAGAACACCCGAGCGGAAATCTATATTTCCTATAAAAAGGGGGAGAAATCACCTGGATCTCACTTTCAGTCCAGCAGCCTGCGTGCAGACCTCTTCAGCCTTCACTGGCTCTTGCTCTTCCACACATCCAGTCTATCCACCATGGATCATCACACAACTCCTTTGGTAGCCGCCATCGCTCTTAACACGTGTGAAGCCATCTACAGGCTCTTTCACTGTTCTACGGAAGAAAAGAGGTGTCCAAGAAGTGTCTGGGTCCGAAGATGGATCGTGAGAAGAGCTGAGTATGGACTGTATAACGAAGCTGATTTTGGAGCTGAGGAACGAAGACCCTCGTGCGTTCCAGAATTTCATGAGGATGCCCGCAGCCATGTTTGACGAAGTTGTGGAGTGGCTGAACCCAGGTTGACAAGCAGAGCACCAACTTCCGGACCGCCAGTCTGGACCCTGGGCTGAAGGTGGCACTGACTTCGGCACCACCTGGCCTCTGGGACCACGTACAGGAACATGCAGTAGCGCCTGGAGAGTGCCACACAACACCATCAGCATTGTGGTCAGAGAAGTGGTGCAGGCCATCATCGAAGAATACCTGAGGACTCCTCCAGTGCCACCTCACTGAAGAAGATGGAAGAAAGTTGCAGAGCAGTGGTATCAGAAGTGAACTTCCCCACCGTTGAGCCATAGATGGGAAGCACGTGGCCTGCAAAGCTCCAGCCAACTCAGGGTCCACATTATCACAACATAAGGTCTGCGTCAGCATCATCCTCTTCGCCATGGTCGATGCTACACTACAAGTTCATGTACATTCGATGCTTCAGGCAACGGTCATCTTCAGATCCGCAGGAGGTAATACAAGCCAGTCACCTCAAGGAGGAGCTGGAAGGCAACCTCATTTGTGGGCTTCCAAAGATCCAGACCCCCCTGCCCAATGACACACAAGATGTGCCTGACTTCATCGTGGGGGATACGCCTTCTCCTCAACCTACCTCATGAAGCCCTACATTCCAGATGCTCACCTATGAAGAGAGGATCTTAACTACAGGTTGTCCAGGGCAAGGCGGTGGTGGAGAACGCCCTTTGGCATCTGGCCAAGAGGTTCCAGGTACTTCTCAGCAACCATGCAGCATCACCCAGAGACCGTGAGGAACATCGTGAAGCTTGCTGACTTCCTGCACAATCTCATGTGCCCCGCTACCCAGTGTGCAGAACAGGCTCGTGACCACCAACAAGGCAATGGGGACATGGAGCCTGGTGAATGGAGGCAAGGGCGAAACTTGATAGATACTGTGGATGTGCAAAGCCCCCAACAGAGCTTCACGTGAAGGGAAGAAGCAGCGCAACCTCCTGAAACACTGTTGCAACTCCCCAGCTGGACAGTGGAAGTGGCAAGCCAGGTGGTAGATGCTTAATGGATGCTTCCTTCAGCCTGTCTCGGGGGGGGGGTCTCATCGTGGGGCACTCCACAGAATACCTGCCTGGACACAGGAGCTGACTCTTGGCCAGAAAGGACTCGCTCTCTTGGGCTGCCTGAGAAGAGGGTTGTCAGAGGGCTGCTCCTCATTGGTGGATCTCACCCTCCAAGAAGCTGCACTTGGCCATCATGTAGGTCTCCACGGTCAGTGAGCTTTGACCGTGGCCATGGCCAGTATTTCTTGAGATCAGCTTCCGGCGTACTCAAGGTTGATGCAATTGTCGCTTTCATCACAACCGAGGGAGGCTGACCTCCGAAGTGTAAGCCCAGGCTCTCCTCGCCGATACTTCTCCAGCATACGCTGCTTCCTCTTGGTGTCTCAAATATAGACCTCGTGGCCATTCGCACTTATGGTACTCGTTTCGTGTAGCTCCTCTAGCCTAACCTCTAACTGCGAGGCAGCCTCACCTCATGTTCCTCTTTCGATGGATATTGCCTCCTTTCCCGTCTCTCGGAAAGACTGTCATGGCACGTCTTCCTCCCTCTGGCAGGCGCACATTTGGGCCCTCATCATAGCACAATACTGAAGTTACTAGGGACTGGCTCCACCACAAACTCAACACCGTCAGCAGAGAGCAGCGAGGCAACTCAAGCACACAGTAAGCAGCAAAAGCAGCACGCCAGCAGGACCAGCACCAAAAGCAGACCCAGCAGGACAAGCAGCAAAAGCAGCACCTAAGCAGGCACCAAGCCCAGACCACAGGTACCGTAGTACCAGGATTCATGAGCAAGGCAGAGAAGCACACAACCTCCAACGCGAGCAGGATGACCCAACACAGTAAACCAGGTAGCAACCAGTAGGATCAGCAGCAACCAGCCATGTGATCATAGAAAACAGCAATTCAGTGCAGGAGGGTATACAGACACCAGCTAGATAAGCACCTATGCTACCAAGGAAGCTATGCGCCAAGCTAGAGAGCCGCAGCTAATCAAAGAGTCAGCCACAGAAGCAGTGCAGAAGGCCCCAGCAGAAGGCAGAGTCAGGACCCAGGGGGTGGGATGGTGACTGTCCTTGCCAGTGGCTGGCAGAAGATGCACATGACTTCTCCTTTTTCCTTCCCCATTTGTTTTGGCCGTGGAGCTGTGTCTGGCAGCAGGTCTTTCCCTGAATGGTTAGTTGATTTACTGTTTGAACCTACTTAGAGCAGAATCTTCGCATCCTTTTATCAATGTACTGCCACAAGGAGGAAGCTGATGCAATGCAATCAAAACGGCGCAGAATAGAACACTTTGCATCTGGCTAGGCCATTCTTGCTTCTGTATTCCGCTCCTCTTGCTGCGGCTTCCACTTTTGCCTTGTTGCACTCTCCTCCCGTGGAAAGCCCTGCGGATGTGCCAAATCTGCTTTATCACATCTCCACTTCCTATCCACTAGGACTTCCTGTGTGAGTCATGTATCCTCGCTTTACTCCTTGGCTACGTGAGCTCCCATCGAGCGTCATCCTATTCCATTGTTCCGCTCTTGTGTATTGTTTATGCAAATTCAGGGCACTTTTGAGAGCAGATAACAATGGATGGAAAATTTTCTCGTCCGCTGTGTCCTTTTTACATATTTTTGCATCCGTCGGCCTATGTGACAGACCCTTTATCCCAATATTGTATCACATTTATGTAGAAGCATGTAGCAAATGAAATATTAATATAATTACTAGAAAGTAATTTTCACTCTCAAGTACTATGGTGCAATTATTTTCTTTATAGAGAAGATCAGGTTCTGTTTGTTTGCCATGTAGCTTTAAAAATAAGGAAATTGTTATAAATAAAAAGTTGTTAAGCTATGTAACGTATGTATAATACAGAGCAAATAAAATTAGAATTGTTAGATGTATTTCAGAGTATTTAAAGCTCACTGTTTGGATGAATTAATCTGTTAGGTTTTTGTTGTTGTTCTCTTGCATATTTAAATCTCTCATTTCTCCCTGGATCATAAAAAAATTTTAAAATGTGAATTTAAATAAAAAAACAAAACACCTCATCAGGTTGGATAATTTTGTTGTTTAATCTTGTTGCCATCTCAGTCTTTAAACCAGAGCTGAGTAACTCACAGCCCGTGGGCTGGATGTGTCACATGCTGGTCAGGTCCATACCTGATTTAGCAAAGGAGAAAAAAGTCCTGATATGTCATATGATGATTCTGTGACAACGTGAGTTTGACACTCCTGCTTTATACCCGACAGAAGAGATGAGTCAATCACTTCCATGAGCTTTGTGCTACAACAGCTACTGAATTTGAGCCTTTATCTAACCAGGGATGGGATTCCACCTGGTCGGTCCAGTTCTATAGAACCAGTTGTTATGATTCTGCCCAGTTCAGAGAACTGACAAATCGCACCACTGGCTGGCCTCGCCCCTCCCCATCCTGTCCACTCACTCCTTACTTGGCACGCGCGCCATCAAACTTGCCTGGGTTTGGCAAGTTGCTATTTTTCCTTTTTGTTCCCCCTACTATCAGCTGTTCTGCTGTGCCAGAATATTTAGATTAGCTAGAAAGCAGGAAACCTTTGGATTCCTTGCTTTCTAACTAATATAAAAGCAGAGCTGAACCTTCCTTAGGACTGAAGCTTTTATGTTTCAGTGCAGACGCAGGTAACAGATTGCAGAATCATAGATCACAAAGTGAATCTATGATTCTGTTAGCAACTTAATCTGCCTACCTGCTTTCTCTGATTTTGGGTAAAAGTTGCTCTTTTTTATAAAAAAATCAATATTTACATAAATATTTATAATATTTACATACAACCATGCCCAGTCAGTTACATGACTACCAAATCATGCCCAGTCAGCAAGCCACACCCACCCAGTCACATGACCACCAAGCCACACCAAAAGAACCGGTTGTTAAGAAATTTGAATCCCACCACTGCATCTAACTGTCTACTCACCACTGCTGGAGGCCTTCAAAACCATTGCAAATTAAAACATGCTAAAGTTTTCAGAGTGTTTGGGAATAGAATTTGATTCCTGCTGAATAGCAATAGCACTTACTATTGTACAATAATACTATACTGTTTCATAGTACTTTTACAGATCTTTTAAAGCAGATTACAGAGCAAATTTCTCCCAACAATCTAGGTAGCTGGGTCCTCATTTTACCAACCTTGGAAGAATGGGGGGCTGAGTCAACCTTGAGCCCATCAAGATCAAACTCCAAGCAATTGGCAGAGTCAGCCAGCAGGTACTGCATTCTAACTACTGCACCATCTTGGAATTAAATTCTGAATAGTGGATTCCTGTGCTGGCATCCTAATTCACTTACATTAACATTTCTTACAGAGGTCCTAAGAGTTTGGGCTGATTTACAATTCATATCTTTCAAAAAGCTTCTTAGCCTACCAGATTAATTTCCAGCCAGTTTTCTTATTAAATATTATAAGTAAACTACAGTATATGCCAGACACATTTATGATTAATTTGTCAGCTGAAGGAAAAGTGCTAGCTGGCAACTTTTGACAAAACTATCCACTTAAATCATCAGAAAGCAAAATACTCCCGTTGCCTTCAATGAATTCCATGCTGCTTTCCGTGAACTAAGGATGGCTTTTAATAATAGTCAATGAAGAGATTATGAAGAAAATTGGCAGCATCCTCTGCAGACTCCATCTACTCCAGTTGATTATGATGCTATATGGGAACATTTAAATGGAGATAAAATATATTGTTGGCAGAGTTCTCACTCTCAGGGCACAGATGACCTGGCTCAAATTATCCTACTTGGAGACATTGTGCAAAGATCTAGCTTTCTGGAGAAGGCTGAGATGCCGAGAAAGGTAGAAGGAACAAGAAGATGACCAGCAGTAAGTTCATGGATTCAGTTATTGTGCCAATTCATGCACCATTGGAAGGCTTGGAAGACAAATTAGAAACAGATTGTCATGGGGAAAATTTATATGGATGCTAAGAGTTGATCCTGACTTAATAGCAGAACATTCAGTTATAATCTGAGATCTTTTTGTATCTCCTGCATTACTAGGAGTTAAACAAAGTCTATCCATGTCTCCATTTTATTTATATCTTATAGTAATCCAATAGTACAATTTAGGCAATTTCAAATTCTCTTTCCTGTGGTTAGATCATAAACTTTTTTTCTATCCTTCTGTATGCTGACAATGACATTATTCTTTCCACGACTGAATTTGCCCTTTCAGGCTTTAACAATGTTGTGTACCATGATGAAAAAGTAGAAATGAATTACAAAAGTAATTCTCAAGCAAAAGTGGTCTTAATGACCAAGAAATGTATCAATAACCCTAGAATTGGAAAATCAATTGTTTTCTGATTGAGCAGATTTTCAGTTTTTTAGATATTTAGGAATCTAATTGTCAGTGGTTGGAAATAGGAAATATTGCATCTATGGAGATACAATAGCCTAGAAAGGATCCATTCAAAATTTATGAGAATCATGCTTTACTTTCTGTGATTTGTACCCAACACCCTTCTTTCACTGGAAATGGATAGGGTTTCTTTGGAACCTGACATGTGAATTTATCATTTAAAATGCAGGCCAAAACAAATGTTTTGGGGTGAGTCTTATCCAGTGACGGGCTGCAAATTTTTCAACAACCAGTTCTCTGGCTGGGTAGACATGGCCGGTTGGTCATGTGATTGGGTAGATGATTCACTCATCACACTCAGCCCTGCCTCCTGGCCACTCACCTTAACAGGTAGGATTCAGCTGGTTGGGGCTAACCTCATCACTGGCTGGCCCTGCCCTCGACCATTTTTTGGGCTGTTTTTCAGAGCTTTTTGGGGGCTGTTTTCAGGTAATTTTAGGGCCTCTACAGGCCATTTTTCATCCCAAAAACTAGTCGAAAATGGCCTGAAAAACAGGCAGGGGTGGAGCCAGCCAGTGGTCCAATTTGCCGGTTTTCCGAACCACACAGAATCAGAACATGGGGTTCAGGTGAACCCATCCAAACCTGCAGAAGCTCACCTCTGGTCTTATCTTCGTATTGTCATCTGTATACATATGTGTTAATTTCTGTTGTAACAAAACCATCCATCCGATAAGTATGGAGAGAAAGTATGGAGAGAAGAAAGAGGAACGTGGACCCTGGAAGCCATGTTTTATTAGTCTTAGCTGCTTAATCTAAATTCTCTTATTTATTCATTTTTTATTTATTTAAAAAACTGTTATGGCCAACCTCAGTTTTTGCTCACAGCAAAAACAATAAAACATAAAGAGAAAGCAGTAATATACTAGTGTTGATAAATTGGTTGTATTAGGTCTTAAAAATGGAATAAAGAAATCAACAAAGGAGGCAGAATTATGAAAGCAAGTAACAAGTCAGATGGAGAGACCCCTCAAGGTATAAGGTGAAATTAGAAATAGATAATAAAACTTTCTGTGTGCATTTGCTGTGCAGATACTCAGAAAGAGCTATTTTGCTACTGAAAAAGAAAGTGTCTGATCAGATTTGTTATTGTAATGAACTGGTGAGGCTTTTTATTAGCCTGTGTGGCAGCTGTTAACATCCTCATAAAACATATTGCCAACCAGAATAATGCTAAATTGCTGTTCAAACACAACACTGCATAGAGCCAAGGTTGCTTTGATGGCACAACAGAAATAGATTATAATGATTTACAGAGGATGCCTATTTTCCTCCATGCATGCACTTACTTTTTCTACATCAAATCTAATTCTGTATCAAGAAAATTAAAATCATTTTTAAGAACTTCTGATTGTGTGGCTGTATTGTTTTATCCACTGCCAGATACATGACTGTCTATAAGTTTGTTACATCTTGGAAATCCTGTATTCAGTATACTTGGCATGGCCACCAACCAATCATGAGAATGCTAAGACAATTTTATAGCTGCTTTTTAAATGCTGGAAATGATAAAGTGCAGCAGACAAGCATAAAGAAATAACATTGGAAATATCAATTTGCAAGTTTTTGTGCACAAAATCAAATTTCCTTTCCCATGGTATGGCCAAAACCTGTGTGCAACCACAGGTGTTAGAAGTAATGCAATATATGAATAATATTTTTTTTACCCAATCAATGACTAGTATTTAATACAATACAGTGCAATATGATAAAATAGACAAATACTGTATAAATGAAATATTAAAACTATAAAACCAAGCCAAACAACTAAATTTATAGTTTTTTTAAAAGTAAGTTTCAGTAAAGGATAAAATACAAAAATATAAAACAGAAGTATTTTGGGAAAAGAGACATTACACTAAAAGTAAAATCGAGTGCAAAGGGACGAATAGAAAAAAAAATGGAAATAGAAAAAAGGAATAACTTCCAAGCTTGTTTGGTACAAATGCAGATATAAAATGCATTAACCTCTCACTGTAAAACCAACAATAATACATAATAGTTCTATAAACAATTATAATTGTCAAATCCTAATATTAAATTTTCATTTCTTTCAGTTTCTAGCAAGAAGTTACTAAGCCTCTAGTCCTACAGAAGTATATTAAATCTGTAAAAGTGAACAGAACCTATGATCTATTACAATTAAGGTATGATCCAATATATGATTCCCATAAACATTTTTAGTAGTCTTCAGAAATAGCCAAGTTAAAATAGGCAAGTTGATTGGCTATTTCTGAAGATTTTTTAGAGTTTAGAAACTACCAGTGTAGTTCTATGAATATAATTTTATGTTTATGCTATAAATTGTATAAATATTCTATTTTTTTTTATAAATAACCATGCAAAAGAGAATCCTGATGTATTCAAAAGCACATATAGCTACATTTGCAATCTGTATGGAATTTTTGCAAGTCAAAGGTAAATATCAAAACTGATTTGCATTCATTTTGAGATTCAGAGATTCAGAGGAAAATGAAGAATTCTCAGAATCAAATAAGTAGAGAAATTACTTTCAGCAGTGATTCCAGGGGTATTATTATTCCTCCTCCTCCTCTTCTTCCTCTTCCTTCCTCCACATACCACCAAAAGTTACAGACTCATGATGTCTTATGCCAACAGAAAACACAATTAACACAGTAAGTAATCTCCACACCAATAACAACATAATAAAATATAATTTCACACATATCCAGATGAAGCTGCTGGGGGAAATTATCCATCCGGGATAGGATGAGATATCTTCAATATGCTGATGATATGCCACTACATATCATCACCTCAGGCTTAGCAGGAGATGTTCTTGTATTTACACGAGGAGAAACAGTTTCACTTTCAGTCATAGGGAGAAGCTGCTGTCATTTTTTCAAATTCCACAGTAAATCTACCCGACTATAGACAAGGCAGATGTCTGCTGTAGGCAGCAGTTGTGTAGTTTGGGGGTTGTCAGAGAAGGAGTTGTTGAAGTCAGTGTTCCTGCTGAGGAGTCAATTTATGAGCAGGGTGACCCTTTTACAGCAAAGCTTAATTGGAGAATAGGAATTATTGATGGTCACTGACGCCTTTGTAAGTTTCCCTCTAGATTACTGCAGTTTGCTCTATATGGGGCTATCCTAAAGACATGCAGCCAACGTTAAATGCAGTGGCCAATGTAATAATGCCATTTGATCTTTAATTGCATTGCATTGTTTTCCACTATGCCATCTAATTCAAGGGCCTGGTTATTACCTATAAAGCCCTACATAGCTTGGACCTAAGCATCTCCATGATTAAATGTTTCACATGGAATCTGCTATCCAGGAAGAACTCTTGATAGAGGTTAGATTATAGATGTGATATCAGAAGGAACCCAAAATGAACATTCTCAGTTTTCATTGCATTTCTTTGGAACAGCTTACTTCCTGGCATAAGAATGACCTCTGGACAATGAAGACCCAGTTCTTCCCTGAGGCTTTTGATAATGGTATCAACATTTCTCCAGAGCCACTAGGATCTTTGGTATAATGAGAATTATTATTAATTATTATTATTAATTATTAATTATTGTAGTAGATTATGGTTTCATTTGGTATCATTAGTGCATTGTTTCTGTTTCTACTGTTTTAACCTGATTAGGTATGTAGGAATTGAAAACTGTTCAGGACAGTCCTTCTGAGACAGCATAAAAGAAAGAAGGATAATAAAGGAGGAAGGGGAGAAGGAGGCTGTAACTGGGAGGTAGAATCAACATTGCTTGTGTAAACATAGTGGTTTTCTGTTCATGTAAAAAGCTCTTTGGTTTAGAACTGATCAGCCACACCAAATTACTTTCCTGTTACACTGAACTAGAAATATGAATAGGTTCATGGCTCATAGGAAGTAATAAGGAGATTTAATATATTCAAAAATATATGGTAGCTGTGGTTTATAAAGCTATCTGAGATGAATAATTTAAAACACAAAAAATGTTATAAATAAGGAAACTGGAACAAACCTAGACCAAACGTGTGTTTTATAAACATGCAAGTTTTTGCTGTGTTTTATTGCAATTAGAGGTACCACTGTGAATGTTTTTAGTGACTGTCCAAATTTACAATAGCACTGAAAAAAGTGACAGACAAAAGACCTACAGTCTTCGTGATATCCATGGTCTCATGATCAAAATTCAAGTGCTTGGCAACTGTCATGTATTTATTCTGGAGTTACAGGATTGTCATTTGCAACCTTCCCAGCTGACTTCTGAGAAGAAGAGTCAACGAGGAAAGCTGGACTCACTTATCAACTATTTGATTCACTTAAGAACTGCAATGATTCACTTAACATTCATGGCAAAAAAAAGGTCACCCACAACTCAGTTTTACAACTGCCCTGCTTAGCAATGGAAATTCGGGCCTAGTTGTATTCAAAAGTGGAGGACTATTTGTCGATTATAGATTGACTTTTTAGTTGGACATCCTGAATGAAGGAATTCATAAATAAGGTGATTAAATTGTTAGGCCCGGTATATACCATGTTTCCTTGAAATGAGAATCAAGATTGTTGCTGGTAATGTTCTAACAAGTATTATTTTATCAGGAAAAACAATCATAGTATAACCAAAAGGGAAATTACCCATGAAAATTGCACTGAAGCTGACAAAGTATGTTAAAAGCATGATGTATTTTAGCTAAAAAGCCACAATAAAATATAAATGCTTGATAAAGGCATTTTTATCAAGCATTTTTGTCATATTTATCTTTTTTTGACTAAAAAAAAACCTAACACAAATGGATAGACACTGAAAAAGCTAATTTGGAGAAGACATAAAATGGTAAGACCACAGATTAGAGGTCTCCAGGTTCAACTTTCATCCTCAGCATAGGAAATTGGTTCATCCATTCTCTCTCGCCAACCCAAGGTCTTGGAATAATGTATAAGGAGGTTTCCATGAAAACTGATGGAGGAAAGATGGTATATCACGAGGGGGTTCAGCAGGTTCTGACCAGTTCTGGAGAACTGGTAGCAGAAATTCTGAATAGTTCAGAGAACCAGAAAATGCCAACAAATAACTGTCCCTGCCCCCATCTGTACTCTGCCTCCCGAGTCCCAGCTGATCAGCTGGGTCTCCTTTTGTTGCCCTGCATGGAGAACCGGCGAGAGAAAGCAGGTTAGCGGGTGGGAGGGAAATGGGAGTTGTAGTAACCTTCCCCAGGAGTGGGGAAGAATGGGGATTTTGCAGTATCTTCCCCTGCCACACCCACCAAGACATGCCCACCAAGACACACATTGTCCACCAAGACACACCCGGCAGAACTCGTAGTAATTTTTTTTTTAATCCCACCACTGTAGTGTGTGTATGTAGTGTGTGTGTGTGTGTGTATAGTGTGTGTGTGTGTACACACTTGATTAGGCCGGACAGTGATTATGTGATCTAAAAAAGAAAATATTTCCTCCTCCTGCAGCATGCATAAAAAAAAAAATCTCAATGACTTTAAGAAGAAAACTTTTCCCAAGTGTTATTTTCAACTCTGGCCCAGCTGGACTCCATGAAAATGCGGGCAATAAATTTTGCTTTTGGGTGGAAAAAAATTGCTTGAAACCAACTTCGTGGGAACCTTATGGGAAGTGACCTACTTCAGTTTTTCTTCAATTTCCCATCAGCCTATTTTATTTTTAAAAGGCAGAGATCCGTACAGTGTTGATTTAAACAGTGAAATAATTGATACAAAGACTGTAATGAACAATAAAATAATAATTTGCATTTTATTATATATATAATATATATATATATATCATTATATATATATATATATATATATATATATATAATAATATTATATATGCTTTTTTTGAAGCTTTCTATTGGGTACTTACATTGTGCTGTCTTTAGCTTCCTCGGGTATATGCCCATGCCATTTGTAGTTCTGGTTAAAGTGTAGCAACACGTTTCAGCAGAATCTCATGTGCCATCAATCAGGCTTTCTTTGTGGTGGATGTGGTGTCTCACAGTTCCTCTGTTTCAAATTGAGGCTTGGTCTATTCTGATTGCTAGTAGGCCTGGTCCTGTGTTCATGTGGACTTGGGAGTTGAACTGATTGGTTGTTTTCGTGGTTCTCTGTCTAGTCTGTTTTGTGTTGATTGGTGCGAACAGTTCTACGTTCTTGATGTTGAGCTTTCAATCAGCATTTGGCTCGAATAGTGAAAAGGACGGCTGCTATCATCAGCAAGGCTGCGTATCATTAGGCACGCAGTGGTGTCACGTGGGTCTTGTGGGCGGCGTGTTGAGTTGGAGCTATCAGAGGCGAGTCTGTTTGCATACCCAGGTGTTTGCCTGGCCTGTTGTGTGGAATCTTATCCATTTGAGGCAGTGCAGGCTTTCCAAATATGACAGTCTGCTTGGGAATCATCTTTCGTATTCATTTTTCAGGTCTTTTTTTTCAATCTCTATGGCTTCTCTGAATGATGTCTGTTCGGTTGGAGTTGTTCTATAGTGCGCATAGGGTTTTATGTGCATTGAAGTTGATGGTTGTGACCTACGTGATGGTGGGATTTGGCCGTTGAGTGTAGCGGTTTGGTTGTGTGTTTTCTTTTGGCTAATGGGTGATGTCCCAGTGATGCATCTTTTCTTTTGTAGCGATTAGTACATCTAGGATCGCTAGTGGTTTGTTTATTTCCGTCTGTCTGATGGTGAACTTGATTTTTGGGGTGTGTGATTGTGTTAGGGTCGGTTAGCGAAAATTGTACTGGTTTCTTCTTTCTTCATGGGCCTTCTGCTGCTAATTCATTAGGCAAGCATAGGTTTTCAACTGAGTGGCCTGTGGGGGTGATTTGGTTTGGAAGCCTGCACTCTCAATAGAAAGATCCTCCACAGCCACAAAACAGACCAACATCGTGAACACCGACACACAGAACTCCTCTGGATGCCTCCAACTTCAAACACCCCCCACCAGGCACCAGGTTGAAACCTAGCTTCTAATAGATAGCAGCCGTCCTTTTCAATGAAGCCAGCTGCACTGAAAGCCTCCAACACAGGAACAGAGTGTTGCACAGCCAATCAAGCCACAAAACGACAGCAGAAGGAAACGCAAAACATCCAATCAATCAAACTCGAAGTCCAGCCCAAGTGAAACACGACCCAGGCTCCTAGCCAATCAGAATAGACCAGCCTCGCAATTTGAAACCAGAGAGCTGTGAGACCCACAGTCCAATAGGAGAAGGCCTGATGTGGCAGATCGAATTCTGCGTGAAAACGGTGATTGCCATACAACTTTAACAGGCATAACAAATGACGTGGGATAATTACCCGAGGAAGCTAAACACGCACACAATAACATGGTATATATATTATAATATATATACTATATATATTATATAATTATATAATATTATATATATATATAATATATAATATTGTTTTTCTTAAGTTTTATAGCGGTACTTACAGAAGGTGATTTCAGCTTATGCTTCAGGTATTTTCCCACGTCATTATATGTAGCTGTTTAAAGTATGTTACAACGTCCTCAGAATTCTCATCTGCCATCATCAGGCTTCTTATTCAGTCGTTGAGAGTCTGACTCACAGCAACACAAACAACAGAAAGCCTGATGATCGGCAGATGAGATTCTGCGGAAACATTGTACAACTTTAAAAGCCACAACTATGATGACGTGGGAATACCCGCAAGGAGCGTCTGGAACAGCACACATGTGAAGTTACCGCAAAAATTTAAATATAAAAACAATATATTTAGTTTTTAGATAAACAATATATATATTGATTTTTTAGGCTTTTCGCGCGGGTACTTTACGATGTGTGGGTTGTTCAGCGTTCCTTCGGGTATTAACCACGTCATGGAGTGCTGTTAAAGTTGCAGAGCGCAAACGTTCAGCAGAATCTCATCGTGCCATCATCAGGCTCTCTGTATGGATGTGTGTCTCACAGTTCCTGATTTTAACATTTGAGGGCTGGTCCATCCATCTGATTGGCTAGGAGCCTGAGGTCTGTGTTTCTTGACTTGGAGTTTGATTGAATTAGGTGTTTTCTGGTTCTTCTGTCGTTTTGTTGGCTTTGATTGGCTCGGCAACACTCTGTTCTTGTAGTTGGAGGCTTTCAGTGCAGCTTGGCTTCTGTGTGAGAGGCGGCCTGTTACCCATTAGCAAGCTGGTTTCACCTGGGTGACTAGGTGGGGGCGTGGTTGTGAGTTGAGGCATCGAGAGGAGTCTGTCTGGTGCTCAGAGTGTGGGGCTGTTTGAGTTGGAGGCATCAAGATGGGAGTTTCTGTCTTGCTCTAGGTGTTTGTTGTCTTTGTGTTGTGGAGATCTTTCTATTTGAGATTTGTGCAGGATTTCCAACACTGATGACAGGTCTGCTGGAATTCACCTCTCTTCTATTCTATGCTTTTTCAGGGTTCTTTTTTATCAATCTCTATGCGCTTCTTGAATGATTCTTATGGTTGGGGCTTTTCGGTATAGTGGCCTAGATTTTTTGAGTGCCATTGAAGTGTGATGTCTGTGAGCCCTGTGGTTTCTGTGTTGGACTACGGCAAGGAGGTTGTTTCCAGCTATTTTTACTGCAGTTATTTGTGTTCATCTAGGCGAGGAAACTCATATTCTTCCTATTGGTTTGTCCAACTGTATGTGGCGGGCATGAACTGTACAGGGAATTTCGTATTGCCTTGTTTTTCCAGGTCAATTTTATCTTTGGGAGTTCTGTGGATGGCTCTATTTTTTTTTGTCCTGTTTTGAAGCAGTTATTTGATTGATTTGCCTGTTAGTTATCTTACTGATTTCTATCTGTTACAGTACCTTTATGTAGGCAAACGTAGCTGTTTCCATAGGTCTGTTGGTCTTCTGGTCCTCTTTCTGATCACAACTTACATGCTGAGTTGATGAGACTTCTGCATGGTCTTGAATTGTATGTTTAGCGAGACAATCTGGCTAAAGTTTTTGTAGAGGTGAGGCCTATGGAGCTGACCTATTGAGTCGTACCTGAGAAATCAGCAGAATCCCATACCCAGAGAAAAATCTCCAGATGGCCCTAAGCTGTATGGTCTCCCCAAGTACACAAAGAAGAACCCCACGTATGACAATAGTCAGCTCCATCAGGCCTCACTCTCTACAAAACTTAAGCCAGATTTCTCGCCCAACAATTTACAGACCTATGCAAGGAATCCATCAACTCACATTAAAACCATTCCAGCTTCATCAAGATCATAAGAAACAAAACTTTACAACCCACGCGACCACTGTTTGCAGCTTCGATGTCCATACTCCCTCTTTCACCCACGTGCCAATAAAGAAGCCTTGCACAGCCATCCAAAAACCAAATACAACCCCCCATAAGTACATTGCCCTAGATCTTTACCCAACCACTACCTATACTAATAATACATTTCACCTACAATGGACAAAAATAACAAACCAAATAGAAGAACACCATGGGATCACACCCTATCAGCCTGTCATCGCAAACCTCCTACTTGGAACACCTATTGAAACACCAAAACTCTAGAAAAATGATTCACAAACCCAAACTCTTGGCTCAATTAAGTGGTGATACTGACACCTTCATCAATCTGGCCACCACAGGAGGAAAGAAAAAACGTGAAACAAACTTTTCCCTCCCACACGGCTCAACAGCCCCTACACCCCAAATACATTTCACCATGGAAACAAAGAAGCCCAACAATTCAACTTCCCTTCCTAGAGTTCTTAGTATATACAAAAAAAATCCAATGGTTCCCTAGGAACCACACCATCCTACCAGAAGAGAAAACACATACAAAACCGCTATCTACATTGCCACTGCTCACACCACCACATGACAGGAATCAATTCCGTAGCAAGACACTATTCTACCGAACAAAATGCATTGATGCCGGATTGAACAACACTTACAAACTGGAACTACACCTCTTCCACTCAATGTACTTAACAGCCACAGTGGACTCCCAAAAAGCAAGATTACCCAAACCTAATCCAAAAGGAAACCCCAAGCCAAACAAGCCAGACACGAGAACAAGAGAATGGCAAAGCCCTCCTACCCAATATATAAAAGGCACGTACAGACAAAATCCAGCAAGAATCCTCCAACAAACCAACATTAAAAACAAGCATTTCGCACAAACAGAAAAAATATCCACCATCCTAAAAACCCTAAAGCACAAATCGAGTTTAGAGAAACAAAGGAGTTATAACGCAAATTCCCTTTGCACTGCCTCCCCACCACTACAATCAGGTACAAACTAACAGAAAAATTAGTGACTATGCACTTGCAAGAAACACAAGAACTCAATCCAAAAAAGAAGACTGACCTCTTCCCTAGGTTCCAACACCTTCAAAGCCACGGACATGAATTGAGCTTAAAAATACCTAAAAACTATACAGCCGAAACTAGAAAACACTTCAACAACAGAATAAATCAGAAAAGCCAATGAGAGAATAGAAAATAATGACCCAAACACACACAGCAATGACATATAAACGAAGTAATAACCATCCAACGACCTACCAAACACTTTGAGAAACCTGCCCGTCATTTAAATAAACGAAGTAAAGCACCTAAACATGAGAATGCACACAGACCCACACCACGAGTGCACAACAAGATGCAACCACACATATTCCACGAATAGGAAAAAAGCACTACACACCCCATGAAAGACTGTGCACGACCACGACCCAACGAAAGCCAAACAACAGGATCAAGATCCACCAGCTTACAAATCCCCAAGCAAACTAGACTAAACCTGAAGACAATTCAAAGCCCCCACCACTAAACAGAAACACCCCCAGCATATCAGAACACACAACCCCACCTACCATCAGAACAACCACCAACCACAACCAATGAAGAAACACCAACCCCTATCAATCAGAAACACAATCAAGCCCCACCCAATCAAGGTCACACAACCCCGACTAGTAACGTTAAAAACGGAAGAAGCAGCTTGCAAGCTCGACACTTACTTGAGAAAACACAGAGCTAAACGAAGCCTGAAATTGATGACATGAGACATTCATTTGAAACAGATTGCTAGATAACTTACCAATATAGTGCGGTAGGAGAAAACCCGAATAACCAAAGATCCACATACAAATACCCATGAAAACACGCAAAAACACCAAACACACACACACACCACACACACACAATATATAATTGTTTTTAGTTTTCGCGGGTACTTAACATGTAAGTGCTTTCCAGCTTCTCGGGTATATACTCCACCGTCCTTGTAGTGACTTTTAAAGTTGTTAAGCACGTCTCTCAGCAGATTCAACTCTGCGATACATCAGGCTTCATGTATTTGGTTCTGCTACAATCTCCAACTAGAAAGGCGCTGAATGATGGCAGATAGACCGATTTATGCTAAACGTTAGTCATACAAACTTTAAAAGCCTACAATGCACGTGGGCGATAGATACCCAAGGAAGCTGAACAGACACATGCAGGTACCCGCAAGACAAACTTAAACAAAACATACTATATATATATATACATTTATTACACACACCAAATTCACACACACCACACACAAACACCACACACACACAGACAAGAGACAGAGAGAAGAAAATAGGAGGATTAAGGAATATTAGGTATGTTGTTTGCCTTGAATTACTCATAAAAATAAAAAAGTCAGGATTCAAAAAATTGTTTCAAAAATCAACAGTGTTAAAAAAGATGAATCAATTGCTGAGATTCCTGCCAGGAGTGTTTCAGATTAATTATATTTCAAGTGTTCTTCATCATTGTCTGAACTGAAATATTCATAATTAGCTTTATTTTCTTCTAAAAAATGCTTAGAAGAATTTCAGTACAGAAGCTTATGAACTTCCCGTGAAACATCAAGTCCTATGATATAAATAAATAAATAAAAAACATACAGAATCTGGTATAAATTATAAGCCTGCATTATATAAATCACTTAGGAATATCTAGTTAAATTTTCCAAATGGCGTCTTGTAAAAGAAATATATAAAAAATATAATTTAAGTTATAATCTTACATTTGAAAGTATGCTCCACTGATTTATTTGCAAATATATTTTCATTTCCTTCTGAGTAGACTTACAGTATATGGTTATATTGTCACTATTGAACAGCACAGCATTTGAAAATACTCTATTTTAAAAGTTATGCCTTACATTTCAAAAACAGACTTGAACATAGATCAGAGTACAATCCGCAAAGAAAACCAAAGATTGCTCCCCTCCAACTTTAATCTGTAAACTATAGTTATTTCTAGATGTTCTTTCCCATTTTTTTTCTATAAAGGCTTAAAGACAGGACCGTTCTGTGTTTTTTGAATCATGAATATGTGATATCATTAAATACTTGGGTTTGATTCCTTTCAGTTTGATAGAATTCTTTATTCTATTGGCCAAGTGTGATTGGACACACAAGGAAATTTGTCTTGGTGCATATGCTCTCAGTGTACATAAAAGAAAATATACATTTGTCAAGAGTCATGAATCATAAGGTGCAATGCTTAATAGTAGTCATAGGGTACAATAAGCAATCAAATCATACTAGAAAATAGTCAATATAAATTGTAAGGAGACTTTGTAAATAGCTGGACAGTGTTGAGGGAATTATTTGTTTAGGGAAAAAAAACTGTCCTTGTGTCTAGTTGTTCTGGTGTGCAGAGCTATAGCGTCGTTTTGAGGGAAGGAGTTGAAACAGTTTATGTCTGGGATCTGAGGGGTCTGTAGATATTTTCACAGCCCTCTTTTTGACTTGTGCAGTATA
>BHFT01003095.1:0-62287 GCA_004320025.1 Laticauda laticaudata
TGTGGTTTAATCAAAAATAAACTTTATTGAACAACAAGCTGTTAAAAACAAACAGTGACCCAAGTTAAGTGTCCAAATAAAACTCTACAGGTAGCAGCCTTAACCAGTCTCTTGGCACTCTTATTGGTCACGCAGAGGTGGTGCCCAGTCTACAGGGGTGAAGGGTCCAGGTGTTGTGGAGGTGGTGCTGCTGCGAGTGCTGGTCTGAGCGCCATGGGTGCCTGGCCCCGAGGGACAAACAGGGACTGGATGGTGTTGATGGAAGCTCCAGCAGCTGGCTCAGACCCGCTCCAAGCTAGAGATGTCTTCCTCCATGCCATGGGGTGTCAGCCCAGTACTGATGACAGACCTGTACTGGATGGCCGGCTTGGCTGTGGGGTGAGAAGGGAGCTCAAGTGCATAGGGGCTGTCTGGTCTGCAGCGGGTGCGAGGGACTGTTGCGAATGGGTCATCGGTGGTTATGGGTGGCATCGCGTCGTCGTACGAGTGGATCATTGGTGTGGGCTGCATCGTGGCATCAATGGAACCGGTGGCAACGGGTTGATTGCGCGATGACTTCTGTTGCCTGGACTGGAAAGGCTGTTCTGTAAATCTTCTCATACGTCTGCATGGCTGCTATGCGACCTCTAGGGTAGCCGATAAGCCCTGCGTAGTTGTTGGGGGCTGCTGGAACTTTCGGAATGGTTGTCCTTGGTATGCACGACATATGAAAGGGACCATCACACACCTGTCGCGTGAGTGTAGCGATGCAGACCTGGACTGGGTGGAGCAGGTTTCCTCTGGGTTCTGGAGGGTTGTGAGCAGGCTCCGTGATCCGGTTTCCTTACACCACCTGGTATCTTCGGGGAATCCCTCCATGTCCGCCTTCACGTGTGTGTACAATCACTGAGGTGATCGTGGAGGTAAGGGCATTCCACGGTGTGGAGGGAATGTATGAGTCGGGTTTGGACCAGCTGTAGAAGAGGAGGATCTATGCTTGACTCCGGATGGAGTGTCCTGATCTCAGCAGGACAGTCTGTGGCGCTGTGCCTCCTGCTGTCTGGCTCTCTGCCTTTCCTGTGGAGGTGGAGCTGGGAGGGGCGGTGGATCCCGGCTACGAACTGTGGTGACTCGATATGCTCCTTGTCTCCCACCGCACCAAGAGGGAGTCCTCCATGACCGCGTCCACCACGGGTTACAACACAGCTGGGTGTCCGCGCGGTACTCCGCATGCAGCAGCCGCCTCACGTAGAAACTGCCTGGAGACATGGGAAACTGACTCTCCCGGCGAAGAGTACTGAGGTTTCAGCAGGCTGCCGGAGAGGAGAATGAGGGTAGACAGAGGGGGCTCCTGGTGCTCCTCGGGGTGGCGGGAATTTCACCTCCAGGAAGCCTGCACCTGGCATGACGTAGGTCTCTCTGTCGTCAGCTTTACTGTGGCCTGGCCAGATTTTCTTCAGGTGCAGCTCTGTACCAGGTGTGCAATATGGTTTCCACACGGCCAAGTGAGAACCTCCAAAGTGGTAACCCAGTACTTTTCCACCCTCTTCTCTCCAAGCGCAGCTGCTTCCTGCAGTGTTGGTCCTTGTACAGCGTGCCCGTTCCGCCAGATAGTCAATTCTCTCTCAGCCACTCCAGCATCCTCATCCTGTGGTCCTCCACAATGAAGTATTCCTTCGCGTCTCTCATCCCCACATACACCTCTTCCTCCCTTTGTCCAGGACAGATGGTCCCAGGTGGTAAGGGCTGCTCCTCCACACCAGCGCAGCAGCTAAGCACCCAGCAGCGATCATCGCATCATCACCAGCAGGATCATAATCAGCCAGCAGCAGCAGCAGCAGGATTCATCGATCATCTCCAATCAGCAAGCAGCAGCAGCAGACAAGCAGCAGAGGATCAGCAGGACCAGGATCAGCAGCAAGCAGAGTAATCTACCAGGAGCCCCAGCGCAACCAAGCACAGCAGCACCAGCAGCAGGAAGCAGGACCAGAGCGATGAGCAGGACCAGGGGCACGGCAAGGACAGGAGAGGAGCGACGAGCAAGTCCAGAGAGCAGAGGACAGGCACGAGCAAGATCCAGGAGAGACGAGCCAGGACCACGCAGGACCAGCAAGGCAGCTTACAGCCAGATATGAAGCCAGGTAGAGCCACCACCACCAGGGGAGGCGGCTCAGCAGAAGCTCCCAGCACCAAGGGAAAGAGGGGCGACGAGCCAGCAGAAGCCCCCAGGCAGTAGCAAAGTCAGGGACCAGGGGGCTGGAGGCTGGCTGTCCCTCTTGCTAGCGGTATTGCGGGCAGGTGTGCTGAGACTTCTTGCGCTTCTTCCCACCCCCCCCCCCCCCCCCCCCCCCCCCCCCCTGCGTTGTGGGTATGTTGCTGCGCTGGCAGGGAAGGTGGCAGGGCACCAGGGCTGCAGGAAGCTGGCACCAAGCCTGGCACGAAGGCAGTGCTGGCGCAAGGCTGGTAGGCAGCGCAGACAGCAAGGCTGCTGTGTTGGCTGGCCACGAGGCTTGGAGGCAGGCTGGCATGGAGGCTGGCAGCAAGGCTTGGCAGGCAGGCATCAGGCAGGGCAGGCAAGGAACTCAGATGTATCCTGCAGCAGGTCTTTCTCCGAATGCTGGCCTCGTGCAAGCTGCTTCCCTTTAATTCCGCGTGGCTTGCGCAATGTAATCCCCCCCGCATGCGCAATTAACGCCAGGCATCCGTTAGGCTTCCGCTGTGCATCTGCTAGGCTTCCGCTCTGCATCCCGCTTCATCCGCTGTGCATCCGCTCTGCATCCGCTTCATCCGTTCCGCATCTGCTTTGCTGAGGGCTCCCCGGAAGCCCTGCGGATGTGCCATCCGCTCCCGTTCCGCTTCCATCCACTAGGCTTCAATTCCGCGATCCACTTTCCATCCGATCCTGCATTCCCTCCCGCGTCCGGGTTATCCGCTCCGGTTATGCATAAATTTTTTGCCCCTTTGAAGTCGAATAACAACAGATGGAACATTTGTGCTCGTCATCCGTTGGGCAGTGTGACAGGGCCTTTACATCCTCTTTGCATCCGTTGGTGCAGTGGGACATGGGCTTAAAGACCTCAGTTCATGTGGAGTTGAAGTCTATACTTTAACAGTTGCTAAAATTGAGAGACTGCTGAAAAAGGACATTTGCATAGAAATTTATTTGTTTGTATGATTAAATGTATGTGGTCACCTAATTTATGCATAGGCAACTCTGAGTGACCTCTAACATTTTAAAAAAAATCACAATATAAAAAGCCATAAAAACCCCCTCCAAATCCCATTGCAGCAGCAACATAATCAAACCTTTTGATTGATTGACTTCACCTTCATTTATTTTTTGTTTTTATTTATTTATTTTATTTTGTCAAGCGATAACAAGTATAAGTATAAACACAGTTATGAATACATGAAATGGATACATATAAGAAAAATAAAAAGAAATAATAGGGACAGTAGGCATGTTGGTGCGCTTATGCNTGGGGTTTGGGGAAGAAACTACAGAGTCAGGTGGAGTATTCCAGACACTGACCACTCTGTTGCTGAAGTCCTATTTCTGCAGTCAAGTTTGATGCGGTTAACCTCGAGTTTGTATCTGTTGTGTGCTCTTGTATTATTATGGTTGAAGCTGAAGTAATCATTGACAGGTAAAATATAATTATAATTATATAATTGTATAATTGACAGGTATAATATAATTCATTATAATATCAATATAATTCATTGTAATATAAATTCATTGACAGTATAACATAATCATTTGATTGATTGACTTCACCTTCATTCATGGTTCCCATAGTTCTGCTGACAAAACTATGTCTTAGGGTATTTTGGAAAATCAACCAAGTAGGATTCTTCATACTTGGAGGGGAGGGGGGAATGACGTTCCATAGAAAAGGGGGCTTTTTCACGATCTCACCAGATATGCATCCCTAATTATAGGACATACCCTGCCTTCTTGTCCTAGTGGGCTGGGTGGATATAGAAGGGGAGGAGGCAGTCCTTCAAATACTCTGGCCTCAAGACATATAAGGCTTATATTACTAGTACTATGGTATTACTAGAAAAAGTACTAATGTTGTATTATGTGGCTTTGTTTAACCTAACACTTGCTTTCCTTTCCTTCCACTCATGCATGTATTTTAGCATGTATTTGCAACAAATACATTTCATGCATCCAGTGAGATTAACACAAAAGCTTAGTCTACCATAAGAGAATATGTTAGCTTCAAGATATTGCTGGGCCTGTTTGAATATGTGCTATAACAAAATAATTAACCATCTGGAATGTGAGACTTAACCAGCAGTGAACAAACATTGCACCAGTGCTCCTACTGTTCTTATTAAGGGCAGAAAGAGAAACAGACAAAAATGCATTTTTAGTCATACTAATGCCTTCTTCAAAGCTTTTTTAATAAAGGTAAAACATTACACTTTTTAATATGTTAATTAATTAATCAATTAATTTTAATAGTAACTCAATTCATTAAGACTTGCTATATTCATTCAATTCATGTACTGACCTTAAAAGACTTGCAACAATCAAAATATGGGTTACAGACATCTTTTCCAAAAAACTAGCAGCAGATTATTATATAGTAATTACTATATTGTGACCATTTTTAATTGTTTTATGATTATTTGCCAGTCACTGAGTTGGGCAAGTATAAAAATTAAATAATAAATAAATACTGCATCTATTCTTCTGGGAATGGAGCATGATCTCATTTATGAATCATTAATTTATTAATCCAGGTTGCTGGTATGAACTTTCAGTGGGTACTCCAAATTCCTATCTTTGTCAAAATAAACATAATTACTAATCTTTCCAAAGTCAGAAGTTCTGTTCTTAGATTTAATGGAAAACAAGTATAAAATAAAAATAAAAAATATCCTGTTCAGCTGTAATATATCTTACAACACACAAATACATAAAATGTTCGAGATCAATATATACTTGTGTCTCTATTTGGAAGATACATTGGTAAGATATAATATTTTTGAAAAAGGATATTGAAACAATATTCTGAAGAAAAGTAGGTATTTCTACATTGTTGGCAAGATGACTATGGCTAAGAGGTCACCAGAAATCAAACTTTAATTAAACTTTAACTTCCCACTTGGAAAGCTCCAACAGGTTTCCCTGTTTGGATATCTGACATATAGTTTTCACTTTTGCTCCTCTTCCTTGACTGTTTTTTGTCTTGTTCAGTTATTAAGTTGTGTCCTACTCTTCACAAGCCCATGGACCATAGTATGCCAGGCTCCCTATCCACTATCTCCCACAGTTTGCCCAAATTCATGTTCATTGCATCGATAACACTGTATCTAACCATCTCTTCCTCTGCCATCCCCTTCTCCTTTTGCCTTCAATCTTTCCCAATATCAGAGTCTTCCAATGAGTCCTTTCTTCTGACAGCTTCTAGTGTTTGGCATCTACTTATCTGATGTATGTGCCAGTGGAGTGGATTGAAAAAAGGAATAGACAAACTGCTTTACCATCTTCTCATTGTTGGGACTTGAAGGAAAATGTGCAAAACTCTTCTCAATTTTACCTGGTCAAGAAAAGAGGGCGGAAGGCAGAGATTGACTGATTGGTTGGGGCTTCCATCAATGAACTTATTTTAAAAAGCCCAACCTTGTGCTGTACAATAAACAGATAGGAAAGAAGTTCTTGGGAACCAACTTGTACTGAGATGCCTCCTATAGCATATAATGTGTAACACTTCTAATAAGCAGTTCCCTAGGTTACCAACCTCAGTCATATCCATGGCCCATTCAGCATTTCCTGGTAATGATAAGATCAAAATCAATCATTTCTGGCATATTTTTTCCAATATTTCATAAGTGCAAGCAACATTCATTTTAACCTGTCTGCTCATGACAGTTTATTCAAAGTTAGTCTCAGGATTGGGTCTGGCAAGGTTAGAACCAAGCATCCTGAAACCAGAATGATCTGTCATTCTCTCTTCTGACCAAGGCTTCCGAGACCTAAAGCCCATGTCACACTGCACCAACGGATGGAAAGAGGATGTAAAACGGAGAGAAGACTGTAAAAGAGAAAACATTGCCAGTCCGTTGGTTAACGCGATGCATCCGTTCTGTACTCACTGCGTCCGTTTTTCTTCCTCTCTATCCATCCAACATCCGTCGACTGAGGTTCCATCCGCTCAAAAAGTTTTGAGCTGCTCAAAACTTTTTGAGCGGAAAATGTATCCAACGCGTCCATTCTGCATACGCTATGCATACGGGGAACATTCGTTCTGCATCCATCGTCATCTGTTACGCGTCCGCTACATCCGCTAAGCATCCGCTGTGATCTGTGCAACTCAAATCCGCTCCAGCAGAAAGCAGACACAGGGGAGAAGCGGAACGATGCGGAACAGGCATGCGCAGCGTTAGTAGCACGGACAGGAAAGAGATGAAACGGATGCAGCTCGCAAAGAAAGCATTTAAAATGGAAAAAACATTCACAGAGGGGACCTATCTCGGATATTAAAGGATGTCTAGAGATGCCTAGAGGATGCAAAAGGACACATAGGGGAAAACCTATTATGCCTATAAAAAGGGGGAGCAACTCACCTGGATCTCACTTTCAGACCAGCAGCCCTGCTTGTGCAGACCTCTGCAGCCTTCATCTGCCTCTTGCTCTTCCACAGCATTCTAGTCATGTCCACCATGGATCGTAACACAGTTCTTTTGGAGCCACTATCGTCTGAAACAGTGCAAGCCATCTACAGGCTCTTTCAAACTTTTCTACGGGAAGAAAGGAGGCGGCCAAGAAGCGTCTGGGTCCGAAGATGGATCGGGAGAAGAGCAGAGTACGGACTGTACAACAAGCTGTGTGATGGGAGCTGAGGAACGAAGACCCTCGTGCATTCCAGAACTCTATGAGGATTCCTCCAGCATGTTTGACGAAGTTGTGCAGCGGCTGACACCCAGGTTGACCAAGCAAGAGCACAACTTCCGGCCCAGCCTGGACCCTGGGCTCAAGGTGGCACTGATCTGCGCCACCTGGCCTCAGGGACCACCTGCAGGAGCATGCAGTATGGCTGGAGGGTGCCACACAACACCATCAGCATTATGGTCAGAAAAGTGTGCAGGCCATTCATCGAAGAATACCTGGAGGAGCTCCTCAGTGCCCTCCACTGAAGAAGGCTGGAAGAAGAGTTGCATGTGGCCTGCAAAGCTCAGCCAAGTCGGGTCCACTTATTTCAACTACACAGGCTTCTTCAGCATCATCCTCTTCGCCATGGTCGATGCTGACTACAAGTTCATGTACATCGATGCTTCAGGCAACGGTCAGCTTCAGATGCCCAGGTATACAACGCAGTGACCTCAAGGAGGGGCTGGAACGCAACCTCATCATGGGCTTCCCAGATGCAGACCCCCTGCCCAACGACACGCAAGATGTGCCTACTTCATCATGGGGGATGATGCCTTCTCCCTCAGAACCTACCTCATGAAGCCCTACACCTCCAGATGCCTCACCCGTGAAGAGAGGATCTTCAACTACAGGCTGTCCAGGGCAAGGCGGGTGGTGGAGAACGCCTTTGGCATCCTGGCCAACAGGTTCCAGGTACTTCTCACCACCATGCAGCATCGCCCAGAGACCATGAGGAGGATCGTGGAAGCTTGCTGCATCCTGCACAATCTCATGTGCACCCGCTACCCATGTTGCAGAACAGGCTCATGGACCTCCAACAAGGCAATGGGGACATGGAGCCTGGGAATGGAGCAAGGAAAAAGCGCTGATAGACATGAGGATGTGCAAGGCCCCAAACAGAGCCTCACGTGAAGGGAAGAAGCAGCGCCAACCTCCTGAGACACTGGTGCAACTCCCCATCTGGAGCAGTGGAGTGGCAAGACAGGATGATAGATTGATATAATGGATGCTTCCTTCAGCCTGTCTCATCACACTGATGAGATTGGGCCATGTATGTTGGGTGGGCCTACAATGAACAGGGCATTTAATAAAGCAGTTGTGTTTATGTAGAAATGTGTGGATCAATGAATAATTGTTATTGATAATAAAAGGGCCAATATGTGTGCAGCTGGAGGGTGGTCCATACAGTCCCACTATGCTTGCACTGGAGGTTTCATCAATCCCACAGCTATCTTTAACCCATCCCAAAGTATGCCTGCCCATCCCACAGGTATCCCTGCCCATCCCACTGCTATCCTTTACCCATCCCACAAGCATGCAAAGGCTTAAACCATTTCTAAAAGTTTCCACCAAGACTTTATTGACAAAAATAAATGAAGCAAGTGTGTGAAGCAAAGATAAATCTTTATTAATACAAGCTGTAAAAAAAAATGACCCAAGTCAAGTGTCCAAATAAAGTCTACAGGTAGCCACCCAGTCTCTGGCACTCTTCTCTGTCACTCAGAGGTGTGCCCAGTCTCAGGGGTGAAGGGTCCAGGTGCTGTGGAGGTGGGTGCTGCTGGAGTGCTGGTCTGAAGCGCCACTGGGGTGCCTTGCCCGAGAGGACAACAGGGATGTGTGTTGAGGAAGCTCTCAGACAGCTGGCTCAGCCCCGTGATGTTGAGAGGCTCTTCCTCCATGCCATGGGGTGTCAGCCCAGTACCGAGACAGATGTACTGAGGCCGGGGTTGGCTGTGGGGTGGAGGAAGGGCAGTGTAGTGGGGCTGTCTTGTCTGCAGCTGGGTGAGGACGGATGGTGTGAGTGCATCGTGGTGTGGGTGCATCGGCAGCGTCGGCTGCAGTGGCGTGGGTGGCATTGGTGGATCAATGGAACCGGTGGCAACGGTGTTTCCGATGACTCTGCCTGGACTGGGAAGGGCTGCTGCCTGTGCTGCTGTACCCCCTGGTAGCCGTAGCCCTGGTAGGTGAGGGCCTGTGGAAAGCCTTGGAATGGGAGGGACATCACCTGGGGTGGAGGAGCAGACCTGGACTGGGTGGAGCAGGTTTCATCTGGATCTGGAGGGTTGTGAAGCAGATCCGGTGATCCGTGTTCTCCACCACCTGGTACTGGGGTTCTGCCATGTCCATGAGGGTTTGGTTCACATAGTGAGGAGGCTTAGCGGTGGAGGATGAGGAGTCGGTGTGGACCAGCTGAGAGAGGGAATCTATGCTGCTCCGTGATGGTGTCTCTTATCTCCAGCAGGACAGTGTGTGGCTCTGTCCCTGCCTGTCTGCGCTCTCTGCCTTTCTGTGGAGGTGGTGCTGGGGGTGGATGCGGGGTTGGACTGTGGTGGAAGTGCCATCTCCTTTTCTCCACTGCCGCCAGGGAGTCCTCCACGGCTCCGCCACAGTTAAACAGCTGTCTGGGGGGTTCTCCGTCATTGGATGCTCCACAGACACCTGCCTGGAGACAGAAGCTGACTTCCTCTGCCGGAAGAGTGACTGGCTCTCAGCAGGCTGCCTGAGAGAGAGGGTTGTGCAGAGGGGCTGCTCCTCGGGTGGCGGATCTCACCCTCCAGGAAGCTGCACTTGCCATGACATAGGTCTCTCTGTCCGTCAGCTTGACTCGCGGCCTGGCCAGATTTCTTAGGTGGAGCTTCCCGTACCAGGTGTGCATGTGCTTCCACCAGCCGAGAGCACCTTCGAAGTGTAGCCCAGGCACTCCGCCTTCTCTCTCCAAGCAGCCTGCTTCCTTTTGTTGTCCCTGTAGAGCCTGTGTCCCTTCCGCCATAGATAGTCATTCTCTCTCAGCCACTCCAGCACCTCATCCTCATGTTTGATGGAGTATTGCCTCTCTCCTGTTCTCGCGTCTGCCTCTTCCTCCCTTTGCAGGACCACATGGGCCCGTCATCAGAGGGGCTTCCAGGTTGTAGGGGCTGCTCTCCACACCACCAGCAGCAGCAGCACCAGCAAACCAGCAGCCCACCAGCAGCACAGCAGACCAGGATCATCAGCAGCAGAGTAAGCACTAGCAGCACCAGCAGCACAGCAGGACCAGGATCAGCAACAGCAGAGTAAGCACCAGCAAGCACCAGGAGCACCAGGCAGGACCAGGAGCACCAGCAGGACCAGGAGCACCAACAGACAGGAAGCACACCAGCAGGACCAGGAGCACCAGCAGGACCAGGGGCACCAGCAGACCAGCAGGACAAGGAGCAGCTTCAGCAAGAGTAAGCACCAGCAGAAGCCACCACCGCCAGAAGCAGCTTCAGCAGAGTAAGCACCAGCAAAAGCACCACCGCCAGAAGCAGCATCAGCAGGATAAGCACCAGCAGAAGCACCACCGCCAGAAGCAGCAGCAGCAGAGTAAGCACCAGCAGAAGCACCACCGCCAGAAGCAGCAGCAGCAGAAGCCCCTAGCCCCAGAAGAGCGAGTCCGTGCTGCAGAAGCCCAGCAGAAGCAGAGTGAGGGCCAGGGGGTGGGAGGGTGGCCCTGTCCCCTTTGCCAGGGCTGCAGCAGATGGCTGAGGCTTTCTCTTCTTCCCATGGTTGTGGGGTTGCTGGCTGGCAGGCAGTCTGGCAGGCAGGCAGCAAGGCTGCGCAGGCAGGCAGGCAGGCAGGCTGGCTGGAAGCAAGCTGGCAGCTGCAGGCAGGCAGGCAGCTTGGCAGGCAGTCGATGTGTCTGGAAGCAGCGTCTTTCCACTGAATGCGTGACCTGCTTGGGAGCTGCTTCCCTTTATATTCCGCGGGGCTGATGCAATGCATCCTCCCGCATGTGCAGTGAACGCTAGGCATCCACTAGGCATCCGCTGGGCATCCGCTGGGCTTCCGCTCTGCATCCGCTTCATCCGCTAGGCTTCCGCTGTGCATCTGCTTCATCCGCTCGGCGTCCGCTCTGCATCCGCTCTTTCCGTTCCGCGTCCACTTTGCTGCGCTCCCCCGGAAAGCCTTGTGGATGTGCCATCCGCTTCCATCCACTAGGCTTCCGTGGAGCATCCGCTTTCCATTCTGCCCTGCGTCCTCCCCCGTCAGTTCCTTTCCTGTTGGTCCGCTCTGGTTATGCAAATTTTTGCCCCTTTTGAGAGTGGATAACAACGGATGGAACATCTTTCTCGTCTGCTGTGTCCTTTTTACAAACGTTTTGCATCCGCCGGCCAGTGTGACAGGGCCTTTAATTAAGCCCACGCTTAGTTCAAACAACTCTTGTTTTATTTCAGTGCTGGGGATTGTTTGTTCCCAGCCTGTAATGAGTCCCAAACAGTCTCTTGAGATAAGCACCCACCTTTACCTCCTTTGAATTGCTGCCGATAACTAAAGTGTCAAATTAACTGAAAAAACCAAACGAAGTAGAAAGTCCACACAGAGCTTCAAGGTTTAATCTGAAAAGATGGAATGACTTTGCTTCCTGCAAAGGTTTCTCTCCCTTTGCACTTCCTTTATACCTTATGGGAGGGGCAATCAGCTCCAAGCCTTACTCCCGAGTCGCCCCTTTTGTCTTAGCTGCTGTTGCCTTCTGGCAGCTCTGCTCGCACACACACTGGGAACAGGCTCCCCTTGTTCCTCTGCCTCACTGCTGCCAGATTCTGGAGGCTCCGGAATCAGCACATAACTTGCAGATGGTCCTGGCCCCATCTCTGTATCAAATGCAGGAGCCTTGTCTGAGTCCACCCCAGACTCTGGGACTGGTACTTGTTCCTCCCACTGTCTGATTCTGCTGCCATCTGCACAAGTTGCTTGCGACCCACAACACACTAATAAGAGATAGGTAATGGATCAATTACTCTTCTGGCCCCAAAGCAGGAACATCTTTATGGGTGAAAGAAAGAGAGGCAAGAATAAATCTTCTTTTCCTATAAATATAGCTTTTATTTTATACTTAGTAATTGTTAGATTAATTATTAAATTGTTCATTGACAGTTCCAATAGTGTTTACTATTTGCCCTTGAATGTCCATTTGCAAAGCTTCTAGTTTCACTACTGATTGGGTGAAGCCTGAGTATAGGATCTCTAACCTACACACTCATTTGGAAGTTAATATACTATTTAGCTCATCAGTAAGGAAGTAAATGTAATATACTAAATACACTCAAGGTATGGAATACAGGTGTAAATGGAATCATTTCAGATTTAGTTTTACACCATTGAAATAATTATATATACAAAAAATGCAAGTAGAACAAAAACTTGATTGCTTAATTTAAAAAAACACTAGTTTTCATTGGCCATTTAGTTGTTTTTGAGAGATAATGTTTCTGCATTTCAAGTACACATTCACCTGTAATGTGCCCAGAGGAATTAATTCACAGAAATGCATAATATAAAAGCAAGAAAAAAATGAGGAATATTAAAATTTAACCATTCTTAAAACAGATCTGCTGAAATCAGTGAAACTTAAATCCACTAATATCAATGATTCAATACATTTGCTGTTCTGTGGTTATTATGGGTATTAAATAAGTGTGGCATACAAACCCACACAGTAGGTTCCATTGTGATTAAGATGTACCTCCATGACAGTTTGATGCATGATTTATCATAAGTTTATTCCCTTCAGTTTCCAGGAGGAAAATTAATATGAAATTAGCTCTTCCTTCTGATCTCTGAACCCAGTTTCAGGAGATCAGTAAGTCTGCTAAGTCCAGCATATCTTCTATTCCCTTTTCCTCCCCACACCAGTGGTCCCCAACCCCTGACTATGGACCAGTATGGGTCCACAACCTGTTAGGAACAGGGCTGCACAATTGGAGGCGAGTAGCAGCTGAGAAAGAGAAGCTTCACCTGTATTTGCAGCCATTCTCCAGCGCTAAAAGTAGCTGGAACAACATCTTTCTCCACCCCCTTCTTTAATCCCAATTGGTCCAACAACACCTATTTTTACATTGGGAGAAAGAAAACTGATGAAACTGGAGAAAAGAACATTATAATTGTTTGGTAGTAACAGATTACTGTTAACAGATTACTGGTGATAGCATAAATCAGGTGGTGTTTCTTAAGATGTAGGTCAATTCTCCCTAAATCTCCTGAAATTTTGGTAATATGAAAATACATTAATCTTTCAATGGATTAATTAAAAAAAACACCATGTAGTATCCCAACCTAAAGTGAATCCTTTGATATTAATAAGTAGAAATACTGTCAGATCCATCATCTTTGGCTTGGTGCTTCGCTGGTATCCTGCCATCAAAGCACTGGGGAAGGGAGGAGAAACAAATGAGCAAGAAAGCTGTATGTGTCTGATGGGAATTTGGGAGGGGAGAAACAAATAAAGCTAAATTCGCTACAAACATGGGCAACATCCTGCCCACACACTTTTATCTTTCTTGGTGACTTCAATCTGCCTCATATTGACTGGAACCTCAGTGAATGTACAACTGAACCCATACACACAACCTTCTACAATGCTGTTACAAATCTGGGACTGGAATAACTAGTAACCAATAACACTAGACTAAACAACTGCCTCGATCTCATCTTCTGCAATAGTTTGAATTTAATTTATGGAATACAAACTAAAGAACCTTTTCCAGCAGTGACCCACAATATGATTGACTTTTGTCTCAACATCCACCCACACAAAATCATACAATGACTAATCCCCAATTACAACTTCAAAAAAGGCAACTATGATCTTATAGACAATGATCTCTCAACCCTTGATTGGCAATCTCTATTCGCTGGATGCAATACTGTTGAAGACCATTACAAACATATTTTTACTTAAAGTCAAAAGAGTCATCAAACTATAATGTACCAACAACATTCCCAAAACAAACAAAAAACAGATTACCCAGAACAATAAGGAAAGCTTCAATCCAAAAAGAGATCACTCTGGTGGAAAAACAAATCTGGTCACGTTGCCATTTCAAAGCCGCACAAAAATTTATGCCACCAGATAAAGACTGAATGCATCAATTATCACATTAAACAAGAGAAGCCTTCTACGCACGCAATTCAGCCTGCACTTTTTACAAATTTTGTAAACAACAGACTAAAAGACTCAAGGTCCATCCCACCCCTGATAGGACCTAATAGTAAAGACTGCAACGATGACACCATTAAAGCCAACCTCTTTAACACATGCTTTGGCTCAGTATTTTAAACAGCAAATGGATCATGTCCAGTAATTTCCTAGCTGAACTACAGACAACTACAATGATCTTATCACATATCGATTTTACAGAAAGACAATGTTGAAAAAAGCCACTGCGCAATCTAAAACTATCTCTATCTATTGGACCGGACGGAATATGTGCCTGCTTCTTAAAAAAGCTATCCACTGCCATAGCTGAATCTCTAAGCATAATCTTTGAAAAATCTTTCAGGACCAGCTCCTTGCCTAACCTGTGGTCACAAGCCATGGTCATCCCCATCTTCAAAAAAGGGAGAACCACAGCCTAGTTGAAATTACAGACCAATCTTCCAATGCTGCGTCATCTGTAAAGTCATGGAATTCAATTATTAACACCAATCCTCCACTTAGAGACAAACAACCTCCTCTCCAATAAACAATTTGGTTTCAGAAAAAAACTATCCTGTAATCTGGCAATTCTTACATCTGAAAAAACATATGGACTACACAACTCGATCAGGGCAAAACAATAGATGCAATCTACATAGACTTCTGTAAGCCATTGATTCAGGGTATATCGACACTACTCCCTAAAACTAAAATCTTATGGTATCTCTGGACAACTGCATAACTGGACAGAAAGCATAACCTGTCAAACAGACAACAAATGGTCAAAATTGGGAGTGTCCTATCAAATTCTGTACCTGTCAATAGTGGTGTCCCCCAAGACAGTGTTCTAGGACCAAATTCTCTTCATACTCGACATAAATGACCTCTGTGAATCATGTTAAGACAACTGTGTTCTTTCACTGATGATGTAAAGCTGTTCAATACCACAGACAAAACTACTACCCTTCAAAAAGATCTTGACTATGTATCAGAATGGTCAAACAAATGGCAACTTCAAATTAACAAATAAATGCTCTGTTTTATATATTGGCAAAAAAAAAATCAGAAAATAAAATATAAGCTGAAATAGTCAAGACCTTGTTGATGATCCAAGCTCTGTAAAGGACCTTGGAATACTCATCTCTAATGATCTAACTACATAGCCAAAAAAGGCATTAAGAGTTGTTAACCTAATCCTATACGTAGCTTTTTCTCTGGTAATGTCGACACTACTAAGTAGAGCATACAAAACATATGCTAGACCAATACTCGAATACAACTCATCAGTCTGGACGCCGACATTACGCTATCTTATAATTAGCAACAGTTGAGAAAAGTCCAGAAATATTTCACAGGAAAGAGCTCTCCATTTCTCATTGTAGAATACCTTATGCACCAGATTTGAAAATTCTAGACCTAGAAAACCTTGAATTACGCCATCTTCAATCTGATCTAAGTGTGGTAATAAAATCATACATTGCAATGACTTACCTGTCAGTGAATATTTCCAGCTTCAACCATAACAACACAAGAGCACACAATAGATTACAAACTCAAGTTTGCCGCACCAAACTTGATTGCAGGAAATTACGACTCTATCAACAGAGTGGTCAATGTCTGGAATACTCTACCTGACTCTGTGGTTTCTTCCCCAAACCCCAAAAACTTTAACCTAGACTGTCTACTATTGACTCTCCCCTTTTCTAAGAGGTCTCTAGGGGGCGTGCATAAGCGCACCAATGTGCTTACCGTCCCTGTCCTATTGTTTCTTTTATTTTTCTTAATATGTACCCATTTCGTGTATTCATAACTATGTATAACTACTACCTATTATCTCAGGGGTCCCAACCACTGGGCCCGGACCGGTATCTGTCCGTGGATCATTTTGTACCGGGCCGCAAAGAATGAATAATCGTGATTAAAATATATATAAAAATATGTTTTTAGTAAAGAAATAGTAAAGAAGCCCTTTACTATTGGGAAAGAATTGATTTTGCCGGTCCTTGAAAAAGGTTTTCTGCGTGAAAACTGGTTCCCTGGTACAAAAAAAGGTTGGGGACCACTGTATTATCTTGTAAGCAATTGACAAATCAAATAAATAAATATAAATAAATAAATAAATAAAGAAGAGCAGAGCATTTTGGAATTCAATTCGTGCCTGGAACGTTCAAGGCCATTTGCCCTGAGAGTGGAATTTTATCAGCCTAAATACATCAGCATTTCCCAAAACTTCTCAGTGATGTTGGATTGGCTAAAAATGGACTGGTCATGGAGGGGGAAGGATGGGGAACCAAGTGACATAGTTTTGTATTGTTGCACAGGAACTTTAGATTCCTCCTGGCTTTATGCAATCAGCATTTCTTGGTAAAAGTTTTGCTTCAATCAAATGGAATTGAGAGTTTTCCTTCCCTAAGGGATCAGACTGGGGCAGGTCTGACAAATGCATACATTCTGTTCACTCAAAGTTGGCCTAATTATGGTTTCTTGAATAAATTACACACAGTACAAACATTTGATAGATGATTCTAAACCAAAGAGTCCAAGCTGTATTTATATAGGATGAAATTTCCACTGAGTTGTCGTCCTACATTTTAGAAATAGAGCTTAAGAAATGTAAGGACATTCTTAGCCTTCTTTTTCAATATAAAAATTCTATTGAACCATGTAAGAAAAAGTACCTAACAAACCTTTGATCTGCTTTTACTCAATTGCCAGGTGTAATTTGCCTATCATTCTTTGCTTTTACAGCTTTTATCTTGTTTTTTCTTTCAAAGATCCAGTAGATTATTAGGATGCCACCCATTAAAATTAGTGAGCAATGTAATTGTACATGAAGTAACCATTCATTTTTATTTGTATTTTGGAGAAGAATCTGAAATATTTTCCTTTTGTTCAATCTAATGTGAGAGAAAGTTCACCGGCCAAAATCTTCTACCATCAATGGGAAGAGATGTTACAATAATCTTCCAACTCTGATTTTCTTGGGGTGGATAGTAGAATATTAACAGAGCCTTTGGTTGTCATGACAAATTCAGAGGCTGTTCTGAATATAATCTCATTAGGGCGTGAGAGATGCAGAAATATGAGATCATGACAATGTTGGGCTTATAAATTGTCAGAGCTCTGTGCAGCTGTCAGACTGAACTCTATGAAAGAAAGTGGGATCAAAAACACTTGTGGATTGAGGCCATAAGACTATAAGAAAACTAGAAGAGACTTCTGCTAAAATTACATCAAGATCCAAGGAAAGGTCTACCTTTTTAGTGGAATTTGCAGTACAATTTTGAAATATGTGTTGTGGAGGGTGTGCCAAGTGTCTTGGAGTTATTCTTATTCCTTTAAGTATACTATGCATTCTTGCCAATATTCTGTTATTTTTTCCTGGAGGAACAATTGAAATTAGAGACCATATTTCAGATGAAGTTTGGTACTTTGGGGGAATTTTGGGTTCTGGTGTACTGGTGAGTATGTCAAGTACTCTGTTCTTTTTCTTTTTATCATCTCGAGTTTACAGGCTTTATAGATATTTGTAGATATCTACTTATACATAGAACTTTGTTGCAATCTATCATTGGAATTAAATTATTATCTGCTGAATAAGCAGGATTAAAATTAAAAATATAAATTGAATATGAATTAAATCTGTTATTAAGAAAACAGATACTGATCTGATGATGTGGTAACAACATATATATCTAGATGTCTTTGGTGAATAAACAAATAAATATCATTTTGTTAGATCAGACCAACACTTTATTAGCCTAGCATTGTTTTGTTACAGCAGTAACCAATAAAGATTAAAAATGAATATAAACAGGTTTCTGTAAAATGTATTACCAGTTACCTTTCCTCTTTTTTCTATTTGGTTTTTCTTTTTGTGTTGGGATATTGCCAGTCAGAGGCTAACAGTTAAACCTGAAAGTGACTCCTACTGCCTACAGTGGCTTTTTCCAGTTCAATATGCTTAGAATGATAGCATCACTGGACTAGAATGATCCTGTTGCATGCACAATTGTAAACCTGCTGGTTTTAATGATGACATTTCAGCAAGAAAGAAGAAATGATATTGCAGCATCCATATTAGATGGAACTAAATAGAAAAGATTACGGCCTCATTGTGATTTTCTGTTTTATCCAGATGGTGTTTCCTGCTTTGGTCTTTTTCGGTCTTAAGAATAATGATTGTTGTGGATGCTGTGGAAATGAAAACTGTGGAAAAAGATTTGCGGTAATTATGGAAGCAATAAGAACCCCAATCCCAATCTAATGACTAAGAAGGAAATATATATTCCATTCATCATTGCACTACCATCCCTTGCTAATAAGTTGGATGATTCTCCATTGTATTATTATCATAGGAAAAGGATTTTACAAATCCTTTTACAAATCATTTTACAAATCCTTTTTCTAACCATTTCCCTGTTGTATCTATGATTTTGTTATCCTGGATTACGGTTCCACCCCTTGCTGCTTTTTTTTTCTCAACTAGATTCCATAGCCTGACTCTTTTTTTACCCTTTCCCTGATGCTATTTCCCCAAAAGGATGGAGGCCAGGACAAAACATGATTTAATTAAATGGAATGTGGATAGTAATGAGCTAAGTCATTAATTAGCTAGTTAGTACAGTTTCCCCCTATATGTTTAATCATTTCTCCCTTTTCCTAGATTAACAATTGTAATCTAGTTGCAATGTGGTGGGGCTTTTGGCTTTACATCCAGAACATTGAAAGTTAAATTGATCAAATATCTTAACAATTATTTTGAGGTCTTTGAAACAAATTTTGGCAAGTGGTGATCAGATGCATGAAGTAAAGAAGACTAAATATTTGGCTTTGTACCCTACGAGAAAGAGACATAAAAATGATTCGTTAAAAACAAATTAAAAGTTAAAAACTCTGGACTGAGGTCTTAACTAGAGTATATCACTCAGCTTTCCTATAAGGCCAACTACTTTAGTCCATTGCATTTAATTTGTAAAGATTTTGAAATTCATGCTTTATCGTGAATTTCTGTCACAAAGTTCCATACGATCTCTGAATTAAGAAAATTTCAGTAGATTTAGAGGTAGTGATTTCTTACTTTTTCATATTCCATTTGTGACCGAAATAAACCAGCTAATTATATAAACTTGCAAGCGTCAGATTTGATCTCTTCCTTTCTTTTCTTGTTGGCAGATGTTTAGTTCCATAATATTTGCAGCAGTTGGAATTGTGGGAGCTGGATACAATTTTGCTGTGTCAGTTTTGGCTTTGAACAGAGGTCCAAAGTGTAACATTGATATCACCAATAGTAGCCAGTGGGTGTATCCGTTTAATAATGGGTAAGATCATTTTAACCCTGTTATCATTGGGTACTATTATGTTTCATCACAGTCAGCCAGGTGTTCATGGTGGATTAGCATTTTTTTCATCCTTTGGTGTCCTTCCCAAGGATCTGGGATAGGCATTATTGTTATTGCTATTCTTATTTCGCCATTATGTAGCAACATGGTTGATATTGTGTGATATTACTAAAAGACAGCCTTTTTCAGTCAATGCCGTTCAGATATGTGGGACTCAGAGGTGGTATTCAGCAGGTTCTGACCAGTTCTAGAGAACCAGTAGCAGAAATTTGGAGTAGTTCAGAGAAACAGCAAATACCACCTCTGACTGGAGATTTTACAGTATCCTTCCCCTGCCACTCCCACCAAGCCATACCCACAGAACTGGTAGTAAAAAGTTTTGAATCCCACCACTGGTGGGACTTCATCTTCATCAATATGAGGGGAGGTATTTTACTCCGACTAATCTGAGGACACCTTGCTGGGGAGAGCTCTGGAAGGCATGCTGTAATCTCACTTAAAAAGATAAAAAATTATAAGACTATATAGAAAAGATTGGTTATGTGTCATAAGTCAATGTTGACTTTTAATTTGACATAGATAGAGCATGTCCAGGATGTTCTAGCAATAAACTGGCCCTTTTGGTCTTCCAAAAGTGTATCCATCACTGCTGTAATTGAGACCATTCACCACACTACCGGTCATTCTCTTCTTCCCATTCCTTCCACCTTTCCCACCATTAAAGACTACTCAAGAGATTCACATCTTTGCATAATATATTGAAAATATAGCAGTTTGAGTCTGTTGGTATGTGCTTCAAGTGACAACTCTAGATTGATTTGTTCTTCGAATGTAGAAATGGCAAAGTACATTCTGTGTTAAGTGTACCACAGGGGAAAAAAAATAAAGATGGCTGGTGCCTTTCCTGAAATTTATCATTCCAAAAGATATAAATAAGGAAACTTTGGTAGAAACTTATCATTATCTGAGTTCTGCTGATTGGACAAAATAAGGTAATTTTTAAAAAAATACATATTTCCATACAAACTCACAGAAGTACTATGCCAATATTGTGCACCCCAGGATTCGTCTCAGCTCTCAAAATCTGTCAGAAACATTGGACTAAAATCATTTGCAAACACCAGGTATTGCTTTCTCTTATTGATAATGGTTTCAAGTTCTCTATCATTGTATCTATGTGAACATCATTAGATACAGCCACATATTTATTTAAAATATTTATTTATGTTAGCTTATAAATTTACCATCATTAGATTCCTTAAAAACTTTACTGGACTGTTTCATTCTTATTGATAAATAAATTAAGAGAACAATTCAGGTGAATCCTTCAGGCAGCGGACCAACCAGTTGGACAATAAAGGAACCTCATTTCTTATTATTTAATTTCAGCAGTCTTTTCCTGACTAATCATTTTCTTTCCAGATTTGATGGGCTACATATTTCATAAATTAAACTTGGCCAAAATGTAACTGAAGGAGGTTGTTGGTTTTTTTTTTAAATCTGTTCCATGCAGACTGTATGGAAACAATTCTGAAAAAAATTGTTGAGAGGGTGGGAGATATTTCACCAGCCATAAAGTTCTGGTAATTCATTGTGTCCAGCAAGATACAGCTTAATCCTTTCTCAAATGGGTATCAGTTTTATTTTATTAGAACCCAGAGATGACCATCAGATCGATGGTGTTTTATCCTGGATTATGGCACATTACATGCGTTAGGAAAGTAAACATAAAATGTAGGCAATGGCTTCTATAACAGAGACATATTCTTTTTCTCCCCTCAGGAATTACCTTGAGGATCATAGTTTATGGAAGACATGCCAGTCCCCAAAATCCATTGTGCCCTGGAATCTGACACTCTTCTCTCTGCTTCTGTTAATGAGTGGAATTCAACTGATCTTGTGTGCCATTCAGGCAATCAATGGTCTCTTTGGAGCTATCTGCGGAGACTGGAAATGTTGTGGGTGCTGTGGGGTAAGAATGCTTTCATATTCCAGTATGCCAGCTTCTCATTGTCCGTGTTGATTTGCTATTGTTTGCTTATTGCTTATTATAAGAGTGCAGCACTGCAGGCTACTTCTGCTGGCTGCCTGCAATTTGGCAGTTCAAATCTTACCAGGCTCAAGATAGACTCAACCTTCCATCCTTCCAAAATGGGTAAAATGAGGACCCAAATTGTTGGGGGCAATAAGTTAACTCTGTAAAAAACCACTTAGAGAGGGCTGTAAAGTACTATAAAACTATGTAAATCTAAGTGCTATTGCTATTGTTGTGTTTTCTTAAGTACTTATTACAAATTGACAAGACAACCGTTTCTCTTTGAGTATCAGAAAAGACTTTCTGGTGGTAAATTCAGAATCTAAGTGGAATCTAAGAAACTGAAAGCTTCTCTTTCATAGGATCTATCAACCAGAGGCTGACTGAACAGTCATCTCTAAGTAATGCTTTAATTTTAATTCTTATATACTGCACAGGATGACACTCAGTGGCCTAGATAAGTTTTCTAAATCTGTAATTCTATTTTCAGATAGAATACTTAAGCCAAAGCACAACTGCTTTGTTGTTACTGTGACTTGTAAGTTTCTAAGTTGTGTAGAAGTGTTATAAGAAAAAAATGTATTTGCTTCCACAACTTTGCAATAGAATTGTTATGTTATTTATCAGACTTTTTAAAAAAGTATTTGAAATTTAAAACATGACAAAAGCCAAAATGGGTAGCTACTGTAAAACATGTCCATATGCATACATATTATTTATGCCATAATTTAATTAATCATCATAATTTAGTTCGTAAGCCTAGATCTTAAATTAACTTCTAGTAGTAAAGGAAAAGATAAAGGTTCCCCTTGCACATATGTGCTAGTTGTTTTTGGCTTGGAGCAGTGCTCATCTCCATTACAAAGCCGAAGAGCCAGCGCTGTCCAAAGATGTCTCCGTGGTCATGTGGCTGACATGACTAAACGCCTAAGGTGCATGGAACGCTGTTACCTTCCCACCAAAGTGGTCCTTATTTTTCTACTTGCATTTTTACATGCTTTTGAACTGCTAGGTTGGCAGAAGCTGGGAAAAATAATGGGAGCTCACTCCGTTACACATTGTAGAGATTCAAACCACTGAACTGCCAACCTTTCTGACTGACAAGCTCAGTGTCTTCACCACTGAGCCACCGCATCCCTAACTTCTAGTATTGTAGCTCTATTTTAATGGCATTCTGAGCAACCATTAGTATGTGGCAATCCTTGATCCCCTTTCATAGAAACTTCCTTTTCTAATTTGTGCATGCCAAGCCTCCATCCAAGATCATTCACAAGGCAGGTTTACCAGTCATGAAGAACTTGTCCTCACACCATCTCAAAGCCATTCTGTCACTGAACCCCAATCAGAGGAGCGTTCTTTTTCCACCACAACAGCAGTGAGGCTGTTGTGGTGGGAGGTGGTGAAGGATCCATTCTTGGCGGGTTTGGTGGAAAGAAGCAGCAGCAGAAAGTGGGCAACACCTCACTCCATGAACACCAGCAGTCAAAATCATAACTCCTGCCCTTGTGTGAGGATGTCAACTTTTATGACCTCATTTTCAAGGCAGGGTGAAGGAACCACTGGGAAGATGAGGTTTTGCCACATTAGGACTAAATTCACATGGGAATTTGACCCTCAGACTCACCTTTTGGGCATAAAAGAGGGCTACTAAATTAGGGCTTACAGGGTGAATTTACCTGGGTTTCTTACTGCAATAAAATGCTGTCTGAATGTTAAACTATGACTAACAGTAGCCAACATCTATTTTTCTTTGTTCTTTAGGGAAATGGAACAGTTTAAAGAAGATGATTGCAATATATCAGCAATGATAATACAGAATATCCCTTTCTGGACTTTCCTCTTGATATGAAGGGCCACATGTTTTTACATGAAACAGGCCCAGAACGAGAAGTCTTTTCTCATGATGTAGCAGAACCACTTTTCCCTTCCTGTGTTTATTTTTCCTCACATATTTAGCCCCAGTTGGGCTACAGCATATTTATTTCTTTTCCAAGACAAAAGTCTTTGAGACAACACCGATTGCCATTTTTGTCTCCTTTCCTTCAAGAAGCAAAATAATACACCACTTGGCTATGGTTTATGTGAAGATGATCTAAGTTGGAAACAAGTCATATAAATGGAATAATGATAACTTGTAATTACAGCTTACATCCATAATGACAATACCTTTAATACTGTCAAGCAACATCTGCCTAGCCCAGATACGTAGAAAGGACCTGATAAGTGGATAAAAATGCCAAATCCAGTCTAAACATTTGGGTGACTGTGCAACCAACCATTAGTAGTAATAATAATCATCTATAGGAATGTGAGATAGAAGTTCACATTGGGAATGTTTATAGACTCTGAAGGGTTTTTTTTTAAAACCCTCCATTATTCCCTATTGTTTCTTAATTAGTGTTTTGAAGAGTTGCAGGTTAGTTTGTGTTACTACAAGGCAAATGTTAAGCTCTTTCATAACCATTTTTGTCCATTACTTTGTTTAGTGTATAGAAATATTTCATTTTCTAAATGAACATTACTTTGAAACAAATGATATAAAAATAATAAACCATAATGGGATTAATGGTTTGTGGTAGTATAATGTGGACTGCATCTGCTGAGAACAAGTCTTACTAGTCATGTAGATTGAAATAGAAGATTCAGTGGTTGCAAATTCATGCTAATGGGCTTTCAGCTTACCAAATGTTTGTCATGTTAGTTTCCAGAAAAGAGTCATTCCTTTTCTGTCAACAACTCCGTTATTTCTTCTCAAGGCTGCTATGATCATCCCATTGAGAGGTAACATAGGCCTTATTGCAGTTGGCTAATTAGAGTTGCCATGTAGAAATCAAAAGGTGTAGCTTTGCTTCTTGTTTCCCCCGCTTTTCCCAGATTTTTTTTTCTTCCTGCTTTCTGTCTCATGTGAAACATACCACAGGGTAGAGGCTCTAGCATTAAAATGGTGACAACTTTCAAGTATCTTCCTCCTTTCCCTCCCTTTAGTAATGATCATTTGCTTTTAAAATGTAAATGTTGCACTGAGTTCTGTATCATTCCGCACCATAAATATGACCTATATTGGATTACCAGGTTGAAAAAAACAGTGACTGTTATTCCAGAATTTGTAGGCTTCCTGCCTGCACTTGGCATAGCTCAATAGTTAAGTTGGTTTGCCCCATTTGGATGTAAAGCCATGGCTTATATTCTACTAGCCACAACAAAGCATTTGTGTTTTGGATAGCCTCACATTAAAACAATTTGGCAAAGGTGTCCTCAGCAGTCAGAAGAGAAGCCATGAACTAAATCTACCAATCTTTTAAAGCATAGATGAATTAAATTGCTTTTGGCTCATAAGAAAACCTTATTTATGATTGGCTCTCTTCTCAAGAAATTTTCATCTGCTTAATTTCTTTGTCTTGAGGTAACTTTCAAGATACAGAAGCAAGGGCAGATATGCTGGCAACAAGCTTTTTGAATTAATATTGATACAACTTCACTGCTGTATAGAATTATTTCATGGGATTATCAATATCCAAGCTTGGGTGTTTTATCCAAAGATTTCTTTTTTTTACATACATTGTGAAGCTTTTAAAAAGATAAAAATAAAAAATAAAAACTAAAGATAAAGACTTCGTGAAGCCTTTGATTCAGTGATACATGACAAACTAATCTTAAAACTAAAATCTTATGATATCTCTGGACACCTGCATAACTGGATAGAAGCATTCCTGTCAAGGGCAAAATTGGGAGCATCTTATCAAAATTCTGTACCTGTCAATTGTGGTGTCCCCAAGGCAGTGTCTTAGGACCAACTCTCTTTCATACTCAACATAAATGACCACTGTGATCATATTAAGACAACTGCGCTCTCTTTCGGCTGATGATTAAACTGTTCAATCCACAGACCTTCAAAAGATCTCATTTATGTATCAGAATGGTCAAACAAATGGCAACTTCAAATCTCAACAAATAAATGCTCTGTTTTACATATTAGAAAAAAATCAGAAATAAAATACAAGCTGAATAGTCAAGACCTTGTGATGATCCAAGCTCTGTAAAGGACTTGGAATACTCATCTCTAATGTCTAAGTGCTAGAGCCCACTGTAACTACATAGCCAAAAAAGCATTAAGACTTGTAAACCTAATCCTACGTGGCTTTTTCTCTGGTAATATCACACTACTAAATAGAGCATACATAACATTTGCTAGACCAATACTTGAATACAGCTCATCAGTCTGGAACCCACATTACATATCTGATATTAGCACAGTTGAGAAAGTCCAGAAATATTCACAAGAAGAGTTCTCCACTCCTCTACTCATTGTAGAATACCTTATGCCACCAGATTTGAAATTCTAGACCTAGTAACCTTAAATTACGCCGTCTTCGGTCTGATCTAAGTATGATATATAAAATCATACATTGCAATGACTTACCTCTCATGAAAGCTTTCAGCTTCAACATAACAACACAAGAGCACACAATAGATACAAATCAAGGTTAACCGCATCAACTTGATTGCAGAAAATACGACTTGAGCAACAGAGTGGTCAATGTCTGGAACACTCTACTGACTCTGTGGTTTCTTCCCCAAACCCCAAAACTTTAGACTGTCTACAATTGACCTCACCCCTTTCCTAAGAGGTCTATAGGGGACGTGCATAAGCGCACCAATGTGCACTAAACCAATGTGCCTACCGTCCCTGTCCTATTGTTTCTTTTATTTTTCTGATATGTACCCATTTCATGTATTCATAACTAGGTATATACTTATACCTATTATCTTGTAAGCAATTGACAAATCAAAATAAGTAAAATTAAAAAATAATATAAAGGAAGGAAAAAAAGAAAGAATTCAAGAAACAAAATTGAAGAAAAATAGAAAAAGAAAAAAATACAACAAACTGGTTTCTTATTTTCTTCACAGCAGTTATATTATAAACCCTCTTTCTAAAGCTATATCATAATACCCTTCTTTCTATAATCTATCCTATTTAAGAATCATTGTTACTCAAAAGATTTCTGTGTAAATTAAGAATATTGTGCCCAAAAACAATCTTCAAATTATTCAAGTGGTATTGTTTTGTGTAAATTTGTTACATGCAATAATTATACCTTGTGATTTGGGTTTATCAGAAACAAACCCTGCTGCTTGAGTTTGAAAACTTGTCAAAGGCCACTGCATTTTAGTCCAATGCAGTTTATTTAAAATATATTCCATTAATTTCAGTGGACCATATTTCCAATTGCATTTCAAGTAAAATGACTTGAAATGCAGTCAATGCATTATGACTTTAATTCTCCTATCCATCATATGTCCATATTCCTAGTTTGCCATCATGCCTTTGAGAATTGGATCATTTTGGGGGGAAGATATACTGTTTATGTGTACATAGAAAGTACATACATAATTAAAGATACATGTTATGGAAAAAATCCATTTTAGCATGTTGTGAATACTGTTCTTACTTGGTCCTGCCTCTGTTACTAAAATCTGTACACCTCAGTTAGGCCAATATTTTCAAACAAATAAAATCTCCAGTTTTGCATCTCTGCTGTACATATCTGTTCTTTTATTTGCACTATTTATTTGGCTAGCCCCAGTTAGCTACGCTTGATTCCACAATTTCCTCACCTAGAGAATATTACCTAACCACTAGTTGTTTTTATGCAAACATGTTTCAAAGTTCTTGCTATAACAAACATTCCTAATCGTAGATAACCAGAGGTTCAATGCCTTTAATGACAAAGTCACCATGTAAATATTTCAGAAAAAAAAACCCTAAACTTCTAAGAGCACATCACAATATAAATTTTCTATTGACTGTATAACTGTTCAGATTTCTACATATCATTAAAAGAATCTGGGTAGTTTGCAGGGGGGCCTGGGATTCTGTTAATGGCTCCTAATATCCTGTCTACAGATCTTTCTTTATTCCTGCGCTTCATGTTGAGGCAGCTCTTAGTAATTTTGGCTTATCCCTGTAGATTGGGACCACAATTCCCAAAGTTCCTAGCCAGCATAGCTAAAGGCTATATGTAAATAACCCTGCCCATGCCATGAAGCAGTTAGCAGAGTAGAGGTGTAATGTCTACTGTAATAGGGGCACACATACTTGCTTGTGCCACTGTATTTTGCACCAACTGAATTTTCTGAATATTCTTCAAGGGCAGCCTCACATATTGTGCATTATGGAAATCCAAACAGACAATGACCCCAAGAGCATGAGTGACAGTGAGAACTCTGCTCCATATTTGTTCTGTGTACCTAAGACTGTGCTATGCTGACATAAAGGCATAAATAATTCTCTCTGGATCTAGAGACTGACTAGATCTGATGCCACGCAAACACAACTGTTCATGATGCAAATAACAAATGGAAAGCATCAAAATGATATAAAAATGCAGCTGAGAATTAGCAGTATCAGACAAGTCATCATATCTAGTGGTTTTGGTTGAAAGTGCTTCAGAGAAAGACATTTACTGCCCTCTTGTGACTGGTTCATAATCCTGGTTGCATTGAGAGCATTTTATGATCCCTGGCAGTTGTGTTTTTTATTTTGGTTTTATTTTAGCAACTTATGCATTTTTATTTATTTTAAAGTTGTGTGCTGCCCAATTTGAGTGGGGTGACCATTTAATCAAATAATGGGGGGCTGTTTTGTGTTTCTTGAGAAAAGGAAAGCCTTGAAAAGACTTGGGAGAGTGCATTTCTCCCCATTTCAACTTGATCTGTGTTGCCTCTTATTCTGATACAAAGCATTCTGAGTTGAAGAACATAGGAACATTAAGAATTTTGTATTGCATAATATGCTTGAATAGCTGTTGCTGTGTTGATGTTGGCAGCTTGCACGGTTAAACTCCTGGAATATGGATTTTTGGACTGTTTTTAGATAGATAACTGGGTGGCGAGAACAAGTTCCAATACTTTGGTCTGCTTTGAACATGTGCAGAAGGTTTGTTGTAGAAATCAATGAACTGGAGGAGCAAAAGACCTTTTCTCACCTAACAGCTTTTATAAGTGTCTATTTCAGTTTTATTAAAAAAAAAACAGAAAAAAATGGAAGGCTGGTTTGTTGATCTACCACCAGTGGCAAAGGACAATCATAAACTGAAGTAATATTTTGCTGAATCCACTGGGTGGGGAAAGCCATTTAAAATCAATTCTGTCTTTGAAATTAGTGAGAAGTCAGCCATAACTGTTCAGAGTTATTTCAGTGGGACTCGGAATAAACCAGTTGTCAGGATGGAATCCAGTGTTCTTCCTTTTCTTGTATTTACTGTACATACAGTAGCTTTGATAGGAGTGCAATTTCATTACTATTTATCCAAGTGGTGAGGATTTGTGGCTCTTCGGATGAAACAACAGCTTCTGATTTCAGCTGATGTGCATGTGATTCAAACATTGTGGATATTCAAACATCCATAATGGACCCATTAGGGTATTATTCACCTTGCTGTTCTCTTCTTCGTCTCATGCTTGGTAATGTCCTAAGCATGAGATGCACAAGAAAACAGAAAGAGGATTGAACCAAAATAACATTTTCTTATATGGATTTTTGTAAGTGTTTGTGTAACTCACTTGGCAGGAAACTATAGGATGAGCTTTCAATTTGTAAAAGTCACTACTCCCATAATGCAAGGGTTCTTTAATTGAGGTTCAATTAAAGTATGTATACATGATTCAGAATCTAGAGCCACCATTCTGGATTGCTTTAATTTGCAACAATTTATAGTACACAATTTATAGTATCCCAGCTGGTGATCATTTAGGATTCAAATGAAATGGTAAGCCTGATGCCTTCATTAATGAGCCATGCATAGCAGAAATAAGGGTTCACACTCTTCTGCTGTTCTTGGATTGACTGTAATCTGATTTTTGAAAAGGTGACTGTTAGCGAAATGAACCAGCATGACACTATGAGCTGATCACAGTTGGTAACTGTTGCTGACTGATTTACAAGAATCTCGTCACTGACTGCATTCTTTAAGGCTAGGTCCCACTGGCCAACGGTGCAAAACGTATGCAAAAAGGACACAGCGGACGAGCAAAATTTCGGGGGTGCTCCATCCGTTGTCATCTGCTCCAAAAAGTGGCTAAAATTTGCATAAACAGAACGGAAAAGAAAGGAAAAGAACTGACCTGGGTAGTATGTAGTGGGGATGTTCATAGGACGCCTAGAGGATGTATATAGGATGCAAACCGTTCACTACTCATCCTTTCTATTTCCGTGCTACTAACGCTGTGTAGACTTTCCGTGTACCTTTTGTTTACTCCCTCTTTCCGTTTTCAGCTGCAGCGGATGTGAGTTGCGAGAATGCCCAGAGGATGCAGAGAGGATACAGCGGACGTTTAACGGATGATAAAGGACATAGAATGTTTGTTGCTCGTATGTCACAGATTTACATCGTACACAGCGGAAAGTTCATCCGTTCACAAAGTTTTGTGCAGCTCAAAACTTCTTGAGCGGATGAAATCTCAGTGGACGGATGCTCCAAGGATTGAACGTATGAAACACGTATGCAATGAGTACACAACGGATGCATAGCGTTTTTTAACGTTTTACATCCTCTTTGCATCCGCTGGTGCAGTGGGACAGGGGCTTTAGAGAACAGCCTGATAAAGAGTTTCATGAATGGGATTCAGGTAGGTCTGCATTGCTCCTTACCCTGCAATGATGCTAAACTCACCAGTCTCTTCACTCCGCCACCTATTTTAGCTGGAGATTCTACCACACCACCAGAGAACATAAAGCCGGACATCCCAAGACAAAATGATTGTACAAGATACAATCTTGTACAGGGAAAGGCCAGATGGCTGTGGCCAATCAGAGTTGGGACCATTATTAGATAAGAATATTAAATTACTAAAGACCATCTACTTAGTGAGATTTGAGATGAGTTGGGTCAGAAAGTTGAATTGGAACTTCAAAATATGAGAGGGAGAGATGTATGATGGTAATGGAGTAAGCTAAAAGTGTGCCCCCCCCAATTCTTACCAAAGCGTTACATGAACATAGTAATTGTCTTTTTAGTGGCAACACTCTTATATCTATTCAGTAGAGTCCTTTTTTTCCCTCTTTCCAAGGAATAAGTGAAACCAACACAAAGGGCAGGAAGTTTAAATCAATTTCTACTTATTTTATTTTTTTTCTTGTACAATAATAAAGAAATACTTTTTTTTAAAAAAAGAAACAAACTCAGGATATAACTGCTTGTTCTGATTTTCAAGCATACACATATGTATGCAAAGTATTCTATACTGAAAACAAATGCTCACACAAGATGGCATATAGCATAACAAACTGATGTAAATAAAAAAAGTATTAAAGTGTTAGCACATAAATGAATGTAGTGTATTAGGAAAACAGAAATACTGGTTTTACCATCCATTTCCATTCCCAAAAGTAAGCATTTAATTTCCCCAACTCTTAAAAAAAAACCATTGGCTTCTCCAATGCTTTATTTTCAATTAATTTAATGTCTAATATAGCAGTTTTTAAACATCTGCCTTCAAAGAATTCTTTTGCCCTTAGCATAGTAATTCCTTCCAGTGGTTTAAAGGGATAATTTTCAAGTGCACACAAGGCACTGTCCAGCCCTGTTGGATCTCACTTTTCCCTTTCATGAACTTAAAACAAATTCCACAGTACAATCCCTATTGCAACAGGAAAAGTTTTCTTATTCTATCTATTCCGTTTCTGTACCACCATTTTGCCATGGAATTCATGATAGCATATAGCACTTTATTCCTTTATTCTAATAATCACCCTGTGGCATAGGACAGTTAACAAACAGAACACGGCTAGATGCTCAGAATACATCATCAATGAGTGTGAACAAGTATCTGAGTCTCCTGAGTCTTAGTCAAGAATAGACACTAGACACCATGCTCATTGCACATCAGCAGGGCAAATTCATTTCAATGAAAGTTAATTTGAATTTGTATTGGAATTCTTAACCTACTTCTAAAAAAAATCTCAGAATTTCCTAGAACTCAGTTTGAAAAACAATGACCTCAAAACTTCTCCTCACTCAATATTACAAACTGTTATCCATATCCCATAACTTCTATATGGTCAGCACTGGAGTGAGCCTTTCCCGAACTTAAAATCCTTGAATGGTCGCATGATTGCTCTACTGCTATATGTTTTTATTGCTGGCAAAAGTGTAAAAAATAAAGTAATTAAATACCACAAGTCATAGTCTTACACTGAAATTTTACGAAAAACCATTAGATCAGTAAGAAATAATTGTGGGCAAAGCAACCCTTAAAAATTAAAACAGGACTTTGCGACATAAAATTGACTTATTCATTCATTTTTCTCATTTTTGTGATTACTGGGATCTCCCCCTACCCCCAACCTCTACTATTAGATACTTCACTCTGCAAAAATAATAGTTCTGACAGTTTAAAACAAAACAACATTGGCTCCTTTGTTCTAATGCTGCATGATGCCTTCATATGTTAACCTAGTTGCACAATTTAACCGTCTTATATAATAGTTCTAAACCAGCCTTGGATCTGCTACTCCCTGAATTTCAATTGGTCCTATGGGACTGAATTATAGAAAGCAAATCCCAGAAGACTTGCAGGGCTCTAAACTTGTCAGTCAAAGTATCTATGCACTTCTATTCAGAAATTATTCCCCAAGTTTCCACTTAGGGCTAGAAAATTCTGCTGAGTGCTGTAAATGTAAGTAAGGCATACTGCTAGTTCCAATGCAGCTTCCCCTCACCCAATAGAATGATTCAGCATTATTTCTATTTACTATATCTGGGCTCCAAAAACCCACTAGGTACAAAATATAAATAAAATGGTAGTTCTTTTGCTGGCAGCTAGTCTTCTAAGATTTTTCTAGTGGGCAGCTAGACTTTTCAAATCTTCTTCTGGTGGCTCTAGGTTTATAGCATTTACCTTCATCATGGTGAGGAATACGGATAAAACTATTATTTTCTCATATGTGTTCCCTATTCACTTATTTATGTACTTCAATTCCAGAGTTATCACAGGTATGGCAATAACAAGCATCCCCAGTGATTTCTTCAAAGAAGGAAATATGCACAGAATTCCTTCTGCTTCTTATAAAAATTATAGGCTTACCAGATTTAGATTGCAAAAATTTAGATGTAAAACATTGAATGGTAGCCACATGTGGTGTTTTCTATATCTCCTGCTACCATTTAATGGTCATTTGGATTTTTGCGGTTTGCTACAATTCTCTACAGTATTGTGTTTCAAACTGTGGAAACCCCAGATTCCATGAAGATGTAATGGAGTTCTTTCTGTATAAAAGACTGTGGTTAATCCCCATCCATTGAAATACACAAATAAAGGCATTTTTAAAAATTACTAGTGGCTCTTAACTTTTTTATGCTGGTTCTGAGTTTTTTTTAACTAATAGGATCTGAGCCAGAAAAGGTTTGAAATTTCTGCTCTAATGCTTCAATTTTGCTTCTCTATCCATCTTTGGTGCCATATAGGACTAAGACAATATTCTCCTTTCTGCTCCTAACTCTTGCCTAGATCCAGCTGAAGCCTGGGTGAAGTTTAGTTCTTTCTCTAAGTCACTTTCATTTTTAGTTGAAGTCATTCCAATTGATGCAGACTAATTTGGGAAAGTCAAATCAAAAGAGGTAAATCCTACCACTTGCACAATTTGCAAGAGCTCTTTTGGTGGATGTTTTTGGTTGTACAAAATGGAACATGATGCTGCTACAAATATGTGGGAAATGTCACTTCAAATATTAATGTACACTATTGGATCTGATCCTTTTTTAGAATAAGTGAGCTACCTTCAATTGAACCCTATTGCCAGCTAGAAGCCCAGTCTGTCACAGCAAATATTACGATGTATATCTTAAATCTGTAAATCTGCAGAAGTCTGAAAATTGCCAAGCAGTCTGATGCTGATTGAACAAGAGATCTATGGCAGTGTTTCTGCAGCTTCTTGATGAGCACAAAAGCACTAGCCATACAACAAAGTAAGATTTGGAACTGCCTTTAATACGTCCTGTTTTTCTAAGCAGGTAAGAAAAAAAATCAAGAAAGAAGAAACTTGTTCACATAACTAAAATAGTAAACATCGTAGGAGTGTCTGGTTTTCATATCATGGCTGATAATCTTTAAATAGTGAAAACATGCAGTAACATTGCTTAAAGACAAATTTCTTGCTCTTTTAATGATTAATCCTATATGTTAAGTGAGCAAGTAAAATGAAAAAAAAGAAGAAATGAAAATAAAATAAAAGGGAAAGAATGCCCATTGATGGAAAATATTTTCTAGTAGGTGCAAGAATCTGCTAAAACAAACTAATCTACTTACTTATGTCTGCCTTCCCATCCCTGCCCTTATAAAACAAGCACAAAATATTTTCTGGGTCAAATATTAAAACTTCACAAATGTTGGATTTTGTTTTTTAATCACTCACAATTAAAATATTGTGAAAAGAAAACTATCCTGGTGCATTCAAAACAAATACTTTCAAGTAACAATCCTCCCACAAAGTAGTGTTCACCAATATTTAATCGATCCACTGGGGTTATCCCCAGGATTGACTTTGTAATACTGCAGCATTGCTATCTGCATTCTCTCCTTAGCCACTCTACAACCTATCTTATTGACTTCAAACTATTTCACCTGCCTTTTTCCTTCACTAAGTTGGAAAATAAGGGCCATAGACTGCCCAGTTCTGTAATACAATGATGACTCTTTTATTGGTATGCTTGAAGCCTAGCATTGTACTTTACCTCTTTGTTGGGTTTGCATATCACTGATTAAGAGGCTTGTATTAATTATAATGCCTTCCATAAAAAGATATTTTTTCAGTATAAAAAAGCTTAATGTTCATAGATTATAAATAAGAACAATTTAAAATACTTAATCTTAGGACGTCATTTGCATTTCAGGCAAAGTGAGTATTTGAAATCCTTGATGCATTCTCAGTCCCAGATATCAACTATTTAATAATCTTTATATGAATAAAGCTAGGAGTACACCAACAATAATTTTTGTCTCTTAGACCAGAATTAAGAAGCAAATGGCTAAGAAGTAAAGCACTTTTGCTACACAGAGAAAGAGATGTTGGCTTTCACCTAACTGGTAAAAGCGAAGATATTATTTCTAGCTTGTAAAATCTGATCCACAAAATGTATTATTACTAAAAAGAAAAAAAGATAATGTGGTTCTACAAAATTGTTACTGTATTCAATAATGTGAGTTTTTCTCCAGAATTCAGAAATTCAATTTTTTTTTGTTTGTGTATAACACAACAAAAAAGTAGTTTTTATGATTCACCCTAAAATAGTTTTTAAAACAGCTACATATAAAGTATACTTCTTTAAAATAAAATTAAAAAAGAATGTAACATATATTGCGTTTTTTCATTTTCTATATAGTTTAAAAATGGCAGCAATTAGTATCAACCTGGTTGATTTTATAATGCAGTGGTAGTGTAAAAACAACAGCTAAACTTTTGCTTACTAGAAACCAAATAGCAACTGAAAAAGTCCCAACAGTAATGTTTGTGCTTTGCAAGTTTTTAAAAAGTTGCTCTCTTGCTGACTTGGAATTTAAAAGAAAAAAGCTGTATTCCCTACAATGTGAGTTTATTTAAAATAATGATGATTTTTAAAGCTCTTGTAAATAACAAGCATTTGGTGCAATTAAATATAATCACAAAGCTGTATCTGAATGTGTGCTAGGTTTTCAGAACCAAGCTAACTTTTGCAGTCTAAAACTTCTTACAGTCATCACTCTGTCTTTCATTTCCTTAATTATACACTTAACTGTGTGTAACTGATGACCGTTCAGTTCAGACATGGTGCAAAAAAAACCCCACCCCACCCCTTTGTGTCCTCAAAACACATCTAGGAAAAACTTACATTTAGTATCTTTAAGCAATTCTATTCCTTAAAACTAGGGATGTGTATATTGTATGCATGTACATTTCAAATGTAAGTTATTGTCAATGACATCCTGATCAAGATTCATTGACCTAAAAAGGGGCTGGAAAAGTCAGCAAAGGATTAGGCTGGTTAGTTGAGGGACTTGAGGAGGCTTGGCTTTAAATTCTAGGAGGAAGGGAAATGTTGGGTTATCAGTTACAACCAGGTAAGAAAAGGTTCATTTTTGTTGAGGACTGATTCCACATCACTAAGGATGGGAATCAGGTCTTCGGACTCTAATGTCCCAAGGTCAACGTTTGTTCCTGGAAGACAGTCAAGGAAGTCAGGGAAGCGTGTCTGTTGGGAGTTGATATTCATGGAAGTCTGTGCTACATTATCTCCTGCAAAATAAAGAAGAAATGAATTGAGTCATACCATCTAAAACCATGGGTTACTTGACCCAAACTTCAGCTACACCTGTCTAGATTTCAATCCAGAACAGAAAGCTAAGGGTTTTATGAAAAACTAACAAAAATCCCAGCAGAAATCCTTAGTCTTTTTCACCAAGGTACCTAGGAAATATGCCTTAACAGTGTACAACTTAAAATTTCATCAAGAAGGAAAGGAAGCAGAAGTGGTATTCAGCAGGTTCTGACCAGTTCTGGAGAAGTGGTAGCAAAAATTTTGAGTAGTTCAGAGAACTGGCAAATACTATCTCTGACTGGAGATTTTACAGTCTCCTTCCCCTGCCATGCCCACCAAGCCATGCCCACAGAACTGATAGTAAATTTTTTTGAATTCCACCACTGAAAGGAAGGATAAAGGAACTCTATCAAGAAATCTAAAACAGATCTTTTGTTGGACACCCAAACTCAGATAGACACTTTTAGAAGGCTAAAAAGATTCAGAGGGCACAGTTTCAGTACAATGTAAGATTAAAATTGGAGGAAAATTGGGACGTACATAACTTGACAGCTAAAATCAGGATTTTCTTTGTTGCATACTGAAGCATATGGAATATCAGTCTTATTGGAAATGTTGGGGCTGCAGTTCTTACACAAATTGGAAGATGAAGTTTATTCAATAGCTGGGCAATTGAATATATAATTCAGACAAGTATAAAAGTATCATTGGCTGAGTCTATTGTTTACAATTTTGTTATGAAGAAAAATAGACTTCTTGTTCATACCTGTGTCCATCTCATCTACATTGCTGAGGAAGTCTTCAGGTGTAGTCGGTATGCTGTAACATCCTAAGCCTAGGCCACTGTCTGTGCTCTGCTCCCTGGAATGGTACGGCCCACTATGAATTGAGACATGAAAAGTCCGTGGTCAAGACTGTGCCCATCACATGTCTGTCCCCAGAATGGCCTAAGAAATAAGAGTCTAATTGGCTAAACTATGGACTCTAGATAGATCTCAGTATTTTGTGACTTCCCCTATGACAGGTTGAAAACATCTATCTATCACAAAATTTGGCAACTGGAAATCTTATTTTTCTTAAAATAAAATGTATACATTACAAGACATCGTATTATCATTTTAGATCTTCATGGCAATTTGGTAGCCAGTATAACTCAAAGCCCAAAGAAGATAGACCTAGATCAAGGAATGGAACCACATCTCAATAACGGAGTCCATTCCTTACATGCAGGATCCACAGATCAATCTCTATACTAATTTTTTTTTTAAAAAGCTTTATAATGAGGTATTGATGTACTAAGCCTTATCGTTGGCTCCAATTTTTTATCTTCCAGTCCACTGATCCAACTACCTACAGTAAGTACCCAACTCTGCTCCCTTCCTCATCTCATCCTCTCTTTCTCACTGGTAGCTTTCGCACTGGCAAGCAATGTTGACTTGCATTTTTCATCTACATTTGCTTCCACTTCATCTTCTTGGCACCTGCTACAATCATTATGCAGGATACATGATTCCCAATCACAATTTCAACTAAGGAGTGGCACCAGTGATTGTCATTCTTCTACTGTCAAATGATGCCAGTTGTTTAAAAAGCAAATAGCAGTGTCAATCCAAATTTACAGTGACAGAGAGACAGCACTCCATGTGAAGAGATGCCATCTAGTATACAGGTGTTTTTCTTAATTATACATAGAATAATTAGGAAATTATCCTAATTTTCTTAATTAAACATAATATACCAAATTTCTTTTCTCAGGCTAAATGTCAGTTTGGTATCCAATAGCCTTGCCTGCCTGTTCCCATATGAGAAATACCTTTGGCCAATTTTCTACACGCCACTGAAAATGCAAATAAAGAGTAAGCAGATCACAATTGATCAGAATCAAGAAAGGTTAAATGGCTATTCAGTTAAAGCTTTTGTAACTCATAAGTAAAATTGCTACTTTAATAGGTAAGCAAAGGCCTTTATTACAGAACATAAAATGACTGGTGAGCAAACATGGTACTTGCCTGCTCAGAAAGGGATCTGATCCATTATTTGTAATAGATCTCATGTCCTGTGTCATGTTAGGTGTGCTCATAGCAGTCTGAACTGGGGCAAGGTTCTCAGATTCCATGGGAAGTTGTCTGTACAAATCAGCTTCCTAAATTTCAAAAAGAACACATATTGTCAGTGTTGGTGCATGGACAGCCAGAAATGCAAATTATTGGAGGTCATTTGAGTCATTCACAAACACACACAATATATCTATCTCTATCGTTCTATCGTTCTATCGTTCTATCATTTTATCTATCTATCTATCTATCTATCTATCTATCTATCTATCTATCTATCTATCTATCTATCTATCATTTCCCTGATTTATTAGTAGTAGTTGCTAGTATTTCCTCAATAAAATACAGCAATCTTTTTCATTATTCCAAAAGTTGTTTGAGATATTCATATACATGCCCTAGAACAGAGCTGTCAAACTCACAGCCCATGGGCCGGATGTGTCATGTGCTGGCCATGCCTGATTTAGCAAAGGGGAAAAAAATCCTAATACATCACGTGATGATGCCATGATGACACGAGTTTGACAACCCTGCCCTAGAGTTTTTCAGAATCCACCATCCCCCTGCCATCTTCTAGATATAAATACTATACTGATGAGTCAATGCATCTCAACAGTCGTGAAATTAAAATTATTTTTACTTAAAGATGTTCTACTTAAAAAAAAAACACCACCTTTTGGAAAGCAGTAAAAGCTAATGTAGAAAAAAGTAATTCAAGATACGAAATGCAGAATAAGTTTTTAAAGAAGATAGCAGGCAAGGAAAGTGAGGAAATATCAGAATGTGTTTATTTTAATCAGCAAAATATTAGAACAACTAGTTCTACGAGTTTTGGAGGACAGTTGGGAGAGTTATATCAGACAGATAAAAGATAAGGAAGGAAGGAAGGAAGGAAAAGGAAAAGGAAAAAAAAAAAGGGGGGGAAACAAGGAACCATAACTAACAAACCTAGGACAAACAATGCTTGGAAAATACAAGAGGAAACTTGGAGGAAAGCAGAAAATCTGACCTGGAAAGATTTCTCATTGGATCATGCCCAGAGAAACCAAGAAAATGTCTTATAAATAAACCCTTTTCTTTTGATCATCTAAAGCCAAAAAACCTCGATTATTGGAAAACCTAACACCAGTTTCGACTAGTAAATCCAGCATTAAACAGTACAGAACTTTGTAGTCAATTTGGAGATACCAACACTGTTTTTATATTTGAAAGAGTCTTTATGTACTTTATATATAAAGTACTTTATGTGCTTGATATACTTTATGTTTGGTATGCACACTATTGATTTGGCTATGGTAAGAAGAAAGTGGGAAGTATGTTTACCTAAACTGCTTGATTCAACAGATTTCTGTAAGAAATTCAAGTGTATTTATAGTTAAGTACAATCCATAGCCAGGAATTGGCAACTTGCTACAATAGATGAGCAAAAGTTTATATATATAATCAATATGAAGGTTTTTGCTTTCTATATTTTATCATGAAACTAATTAGGAACAAGCAATGAGATGGGAATAGAAAACTCCATGATAAATATGTGGAAACTTCCATGAATAACACCCCCCCCTCCCCATAGATGGTCTGAGAGTGACACCTTGTGGGGGGAAAAAGAATGATGAAAGGGTGCAATCCTTATGGAAAACTTGAGAGATTTCTGCTGGAAAAAGATCAGAGATAATGCCTTTCTGTCATCTTCCAAAAACAAAATGTTTAAAGAAAAACATATAAATATACTGCAGGTTTAAACCTACAGCCATCGTTCTTGGCTATAATCCAATGAACTTAATGTGCTCTTCTTCAGCTTCAAGTATTTCAAAATACTAGAAAAACATTTGTTTGATTTTGTCCAATTCATTTTGCAAATCAGGAAGGGCACATTTCACATTTTGGATATATTCCAAGGTCACTCTAGCAAAATGACTATCATGAAAAATGGTTGCTCAGGCTCAAAATGGCTATTACATCTAGTAAGCATGGTTGGTGACAAAATTCCCATTTACCAGAAGGTAAATGGATAGGGCTGTTTCCCATCAAACTTTAAAGATTCTGTTAGGAATATGAGTCACCTAACAGCTATTTGGGTTAGAAATATATAAACCAGGATAAACATTTTAATACTGTATCTTTAAGAAAATGCAAAACTGTAATTAGGTGTGGTTTCTCAAATGGCCATAAGATGGAGCCAGAAACCTGGGTTGTTTTGTCTGAGTCTCAGAAGAGAGTGTGAGTGTATTTCTGTTTCCTTCTGTTGGAAAATATTGTCCTTGCTCCATTTTGTCTAATTGACTGATATGACTGGATTTCATGTAAGTCTGATACTGGACTGTTTTTGACACTGGACTTTGATATTTGGATTATTCCTGGATTGAAAACTGACTGATTTACTTGTGAATGACTTTGGACTGCCTATTTTGAACTTTGCTTCAACTTTTATTGAAAGTAAAACCCTACATTTACTGTACAGTGTATCTGTGCTGTGTGTGTATTATTCAAACACTTCTCTCAAATACGTCTCCCTGTGTGCACTCATTCTCCTAACGGGGAATTACCTCAACAGATTCCTTAGCGTAAGTACTTCCTAGATTAGTGTAGGTACTACTCTAAGTAAGTAAAACACATTTTCATACAAAGCAGCCATCATTTATACTTTTTGTAAAAGCTTTATGTAACTAAGTGAATTCATCACTTTCAATGAAAGAACTTCTTAAACAACCAGGATGTAAAGCAACTCAGGAAAATTAAACAGGGTGAGAGCAGATTAATACTTAAATGGGAGACACCCAGGAAATCCCAGGCTGTAGGTTAGCTTGGTAAAATGAAAAAAAAAATCTCAGAAGCAAAGGTAAATCTGAACTAGACTTTGCAAAGAAAATAACAACAACTAGAACATTTTAAAAGTAGATTATACTTCAATCAAAAGTATTTAATTTTGTAGATCTGAGATCATTAGATCTCAGCTGGAAGACAAAGTGACCTTCTCAAAAAGGCCCCATTCATCATCACTTTCTGCATAGGACATATCCAAGAATCTGAACAAGATCTCCTGTAACCTTTCCCCATTATGATACAGGTATTATCAATACATCTTGTTTATTTTAATGTTAATCACAATAGGTTTTTTAAAACATTAAAAACTATTTCTGCAAATTATCTGGGAAAAACTGTTTCGATGGGTGCCATTTTTTTTAAGTAGACAGATAAATCATTGCTAAGTAAGTCAAGTTTCTTTTTAAAGTCCACTTAAAAGAAATATTTTATGTCTTTCCACTTTTACAGGGCTTCCCCAACTGGTTCTATTAAGAGGGCCACCATCAGCGATGTGCCCCATGACACCGATCAATTTTTTAAAAAGCATATAATTAAAAACAAACCAATAGGAAATGGTCTTGCTGGAAAACAAAGCACCAGTCATTCTGAGAAAAATGGTTCTTCTCCTTGTCACTCGTTTTACAACTGCACCCTCCAGGAAGCCCTGAACTCTAGTCAGTGGTGGGATTCAAAAATTTTTTACTACCAGTTCTGTGTGCGTAGCTTGGTGGGCGTGGCAGGGGAAGCAAAATCTCTATTCCCTCCACACTCCTAGGGGAAGGTTACTGCAAAATCCCATTCTCTCCCCACCCCGCTAACCTGCTTTCCAGCTCTGTTCTCCTGTGCAGGGCAACAAAGAAAGACCTAGCTGGGACTCAGGAGGCAGAGAATAGATAGGCGGGGCCAGTCAGAAGTGGTATTTGCCGGTTCTCCAAACTACTCAAAATTTCCGCTACCGGTTCTCCAGAACTGGTCAAAACCTGCTGAATTCCATTTCTGACTCTAATCCTCCTTTAGGCATGAAAGCCAGCTGGGCGAATTTGGACCAGTGCCTCTCTCTCAGGTCCACCCATATCATAGGCAGGTTGTTGTGGGGTAAATAGGAGGGAGCAGTGACTACAATGCCTTGAATTGTATAAAATAAAAAGCAGGATACAGATATAATTACAGTAATAGTTATGTTACCTTTATATTAATTATGGTTTAATATTCTTTGAGTACATAACTGAAGAGTCACATGGTTTGAGTTGGGCAACAGATAAATGGTTAAATTTGTCCTTGGAAATTCTAAATATGCCCAGGGGTGGGATTCTACAGGTTCGCACCTATTCCCTAGAACGGGCTGTTAACATTATAAGCAGTTCGGAGAACCAGTTGTAAGAAGAAATTACTGGCCTAATCCTGTAAGGAAGGAGGAAGGAAACATTCTAGTGTTGCTTACAGAAACTGCCTCTCCATNGAGAACCGGTTGTTAGAAGAAATTACTGGCCTAATCCTGTAAAGAAGGCAGGAAGGAAACATTCTGGTGTTGCTTAGAGAAACTGCTTCTCTGTTAACTCTCATTACATTCTTGGCAAGACAAGACTTCCTATCTCAGAAACATCTGTGGAGTTTTTTTCCCCTCCTTTGCTGGTACTTTGCTTGTGTGGAGTGACCATTCAAAGTTATAATGGCATTGAAAAAAGTGACTTATAACCATTTTTCACATTTACAACTATTGCAGCATCCCACAGTCACGAGAGGCCAGGCGAGGAGATGCGTACCTTGATGTCAGTGATGTTTAGTTGGCCAGGCCCAGCCAGTCACATTACCAAGCCATGCCCACCAACTAAGCCACGCCCACAGAACCAGTTGTTAAAAAAATTGAATCCCACCCCTGAATATGCCCCCAGCTCCAGGCCAAAATGCTTGCCTGCTGCTGCGGGCTTCAATAAGTTCATATTTCTCAGATTTTTCCGGGTGGGCCAGAAATGTTTGGAGATTGCTCCTGCAAATGCCAGGCAAATGACAGTCCCAAGGACAAGACAAATCACTTTTATGGTCAGTAGGTTATCTGGCAAAGGCATTGCCTCCCGCAGCCCATCATGGCATGCTCACTGACATTTCCTTACAAATAAAGCCACTTATACCTCAGGAGCCTTTTTGATCTGTTGCTGCGCACACCATGTTTGATCAAAAATAAAATAAAATGAAATGAAAACAACCACCAAAAAAAGAGGGGAGGGAGAGAGAGCGAGGGCGGGGGGGGGGAGGGAGAACAGCCAGTGGAAACAAAAGGGAGGATCAAGGCAACTATTTGACATTGCTACAGCATTGAAATGCCTGCTGTGGCAGCAACTCCAGAACTCCTTCTCCTTCAGAGCTTTCTGTGAAAGCTGCCAAAATGTATGCAGGCTTAAAATGGTTGAAGTACACTAAATTATTCACTGTCTCTGCGCGCGCGTGCACACACACACACACTGGCCCTTGATGTAAACCTTAAAAAAACCCGACATGCCAAATGATTTTAGAAATCTCCCAACACATTTCCTGGAACCTTGCTGGCAGAAATAGCTTGCTGCACAAGCACAGCTGCTAAAGTGCCCCTTTAGAGCGGGAAGGGTCTAGTTTCACCCTACCCCTTATTAAACTTCCGTTCCTTGGATACTGTGATGCACAGCAACAACTGAACATCCAGGCCCTCCTTTGGTATTCTTTAGATGTCTCAGTTTCTAAGATTGCTCATTTCTATCAGTAGTCATGAAACATCCACTTTTTACTAAAATAACATTTCAAGCTTGCCTAGTTTCAGGCAAAACCAAGTTATGACATCTTGAATTTTTTTTTTAATTTGTGTGAGTTTACACATAGAAATATCTATAGACTGACTCAATATTCATGCTGACTCCTTATTACTCCTCCAGAGGAATTAGTTTGGGAAAGATAATAAATGCTTTGCACCCATAAATTCCCAGATTCAAACTCTAATATTTTGACTTGAAATCCTAGAGAGGATCCACCACTCAAGGTAGATGTTGTAGAGAAACACGAACCACAGAAACTAATCCCTATATGACAGTTTTGTAAAATATCCATCCAGTTCATGAAAAATAATGTTCCTGAGAACAATTACAATTTACAAAAACAGCAAAATATGGCAACACAATAAGACTAAATAGCAAAACTGAACATTCTGATACTATTAGCGAACACCAATTCCAAATGTGACAATAAAAGTAAGATTTTTACTAGATAGCAAAAGGTAGACAATGCTGGAACTAGCCTTTCCTGCAAGGGAAGACCATTCCAAAGTTGGGGTCCCACAACAGAGAAGATCCTTTACCCTCTTCCATATAACAAGCCTCTCCCAGTAGCTGCCATCCTTGCGGGTCTTAATGCTTGAGCATGTTCATTATAGGACAGACACTCCCTCAAGTATTCACTTTCTTATTATTAACAAATCACTTAACTTGCACTTTCTTCTTTTGACTCCCCCTGACATCACTTCAAAACCTACTGCAGGCCCCTCAGACCTTGCTTTTTCTACTTCTTTAATTTTGTTGAATATTACATGGCAAAGGCAAACACTGTCATTCCTATTAATTTTATTTCAGGGTTTCTTGACCAAGGGGTCTTTCCCCATGTGCTTCTTACCATGGTAGAACCACCTCCTGGCGACTATTTTGCATGCTTCCACAAGGTTGCCTTCCTCTTATTCCCAATCCAAGCATTAAGTCATGGTTAGCTGTACCATTGTTAAAGCAATGTTGTCTTTCCCCCCTTAAATCAATCAGGAAAATTTCAAGGTATATGTAATCTGCCATGCTCTGTACAGTCAGTGGCTTGTGCAGGATGAACATTTAGGGTAAATGAGTGTATGCTTCCTCTTTTAGTTCTGGGGTTCTGTGGCAAAGAGTGGGAGGGAGAAGCAGGGCATAGCTGCCAGCTGTTGCTAAACTTGGCGAGTTTCTTAGGGCAAAAAATGTCAATTATGTCAACAAGAAATAGGTGGCCAGCTTCTGGGCACAACAAAAAGTCAATTAAAGCATGGGAAGGATGAGAGAAAGAAGCACTGGAACTACACTACAACAGATATAAAAGATAAATGCACTTCATGTTGATAGACAACAATCAAACTATTTGGGGGACAACTTCCAAGTGTTTACTTATGTATATTTTTATATCTTTTTATACAAAATGTATATTCCAATCAAATCAAAGCACTTTCAGTGGTTACATACAATCCCTGTTCTCAAGAAAAACATTAATCTAACCTCTATATTTTTTCTGCATTCCTTATCTAGGGTTCTAAGTGATGTATTAATTTATTGTACAAAATGTTATCAGAAAAACAGTGTTGGCATTTGTAAACAATGCTAACCCAGAATAATTTAATTTCCTACTTTACTGGGAAAGAGTAAGTGCACTAGCCTAAACTACCTGCTTTCTTCTGTTTGGCTCTTCCTATCAATAAGTATAAGCTTATTCTATGGTTTGCTTAGTCGTACATATGAACCAGGAATCTTACTCACATTTGAGTGAGGAAATGGAAACCAAGAAAGTTAAGAGGAGACCACACATCCTGCTAAATAAGAAAGGATTTAGTAGTTATGAGTTCTTTCTTGAAATATGTAGGAAAATGAGAAGGCTGTAGTGAGCATATTAATTATCTACAATGGGTCTAACCAGGATGCACATAAGAGATGCAGAGTTTTTGTTTTTCCTCCAGATGTTTTCAGTTTATTTTTTTTAAAGAAAAAAAATTAAAATGATCAAGACAAGTGTGAAGCATATTTCATATTTTCATTTAGACAACTAAGCCAATTCTCTTGTTCTCCCAGCAGCCAGAAAACAAAAGGTTCTTTTCTAATTTTCTAAAAAGGAAGATAACCCAGAAACCTCCAGACAGTTGTGTAGTGTTGGAAGTGTCATTCTGGAGAGGGCTGCTGCAGATGTCCCAAATCTCTTCAGAGAAGCCAAGCTGCTGTCAACCAGATAAGTCTGAGAAGAACCTGCCAGAAACTCAGCACTCATTTTCACCCAAACCCTCTTCATCTACTTGGGAGTTGCTTAGCAGCTGATGCAAACACTTTTTCTTAAAAACAGTTTGCAGCAATAGCAGCAACAGCAAAAACAGCAACAGCATTAGTAGGAACGGATTAGGGGACCTAGGAAATTGTTTGAACAGTGATCCCCTTCTTCCATGTTTTCAGGCCTCGGTATCATACTGAGGACTAACAGGAAGTTCACAAAAATTCTAACAGATTAAGGGCCAAGGTTCTTTCTTTTTTTAAAAAAAAAATCCTGATTATATTTGGCAGCCAAAACTAAAACTGCAGGGCCAGAGGACTCAGCAGTACAAAGGGAGTAACTTTTCAAATTAGTCTGCTTGTGTATTGCAATGATTCTTTGTTGTTTTTCATCATGTGGGGAATGTTTCATAAAGCAGGTGCAGAGACCTGTAGAGGATAAGAAATTTGAGTACGAGTTACTAAATAAAGATGACAAGCATTTTGTCCAATCCTGATGTACCAAGAAAACTATTTTCACACAAGTCAGGAAAATTATTATTTTCAAAAATCTTATATCTGCAGTACCCATATTCAAACTGGAGTTATTTCAGGCATTTGATGTATACATCTTACAGCAATCTATATTGAGGTTTTTTTAAAAAAGAAAAATTAAAATAGTATAACTAAGATTTTATAATGATGCATCCATCTCTGCAGCTTGCCTTCTAGATATGTTTGAATTACAAGTATCCGAATTCTCAGGACACTGGGATGAGAATAAAGAGACCAACTTATTTGGAAAATACCATGCTGGAAAAACTGTATTATAATACTGCACATCAGTACACTAAAGGAGACAGATAGGGATTTTCCTTCGGCAGCCTAATTATATTTAAAATATTAGCTGCTATATTAGGCACTTTTATGTTTCATATTAACAATAAGAAATTAATATAAACAGATCTTATTCATAAGGTCCTGTTCCCAATCTGGCCCTTTATCTCTTCCAATGGTGCACCCATCACCTTTGTAATCGAGTTACTTGTCATCCTCTTCTCTTTCCTTCCAACTTTCCCAGCAGCATTCTCTTTCCTTCCAACTTTCTCAAGACAGGTAGGTCTTCACATAACATCTCAAAATATGGTAATTTGAACCTGGTAATTTGTGCTTCAAATGAGAATTCTGGATTTACTTATTCTATAATCCAATTGTTTGTTTCTCAGCTATCCATGGTATTCACAGGAGTCCTCTCTAGTACTGAAAAGTGTCCATATTTTTTCTATCCTGCTTCTTCGAAGTCCAACTTTGATCCTCATAGAGTATCACAGGGAAAACCACTGTCTGCACAATTCTGATCTTTCAGAACAAAGACATGTCAAGAGCGTCTTGTTCCTTTACTGTTGATTGTTGATACTAAAAGATACCACATCAGTATCTTCACTGCCATTTCTAAGACTAGTTGCTAAATATACAGGCATTTGGCGTTCTTTATATTGAAATTTAATTCCATTTTTTCTCTGTGTTCTTTGTTTTTATCATTAAATCTTCCAGCTGATTGGATTTTCAAAAATGAAGAGTGGAATTCAGTGCAATCCTAGTTATTGAAACACCAGTAACTAGTATTGTCCTGAATTCCACTCTTCATTTTTGAAAATCCAATCAGCTGCAAGATTTAATGATGAAAATAAGGAGCACAGAGAAAAAGTGGAATTAAAAGTCAGTATAATTTTGATATTTCGATAACAAGTATATTTTAAAGTAATCCTCATCTTCTTCCAGTTCAGACATTCTTAATATAGATTCAGTGGCAGAATGTAATAATTGAATTGGAACTGGTAAAGCAGAGGTGTCAAATTCAAGGACTGTGGGTTGCATCTGGCCATTTGGGCCACCCTGGAAAAAGTGAAGGACTGGCCTTCAGTGCCTCTGCTGGCACTCTTGGGCTCTGTTTTCACTAGCAGAGAACCACGCCTACCCTGACCATGTCCACACTTACCATGCCCACTGCCCCCCCCCCCCCAGGTCAANGCCCCCCCCCCCCGAGGTCAAATACAATCCTGATGCAGCCTCAGTGAAATCGAGTTTGGCATCCCTGTTCTAAAGTTATTTAAACTGTTTTGGTAGGAAAACTTTGTGTTCTTAAAGTATCTGTGAACAAAGACACAACATACTGCAGCCAAATAATATCTAGCTAAATTATTTTATATTCATGTCACATTTCTCAATTTTATTACTGGCTTTTAAGAGAAAGGAAAAGTTTCTTCAGATAGTACAAGCAATCAAACAATAAACAAAAAATAGAAAGGAGGTGATTTCAAGGCACAAGCTTTGATATAACCTGCTGGGTTCATCGCATCTTATAACATCTGACTGAGCATTAATAAACCTTTAGAAATGATATGCCAACTGGTGTCATTACACAAATAGAAATCATAATTCATTCTACTGCCAAGAAATGTGAGACTGTATTACTAAATACAGTATAAACAAATGCTACCCTGGAATAGCTGAAGGAGGTTAGATCCAAATCCCAAAAGCAAAATAACACTGTAGGTTTGATAGTTTCCCCCCTCCTCCTCTGCTTCAAAAGTTTCACATTCTGAACTTACTTATGTTTAGTCTGAAATCATATCTATCCAGTTCAGTTGGGCTTACTCCCAATTAAAAAACAAACTATTTTGCTTACCAGCTGCAATCCTTTAAACAATCTGCACTCTAGTTGGTAGATATTCACAGAGTCTTTTTTTTATTTCTTTTTGTGACAGACAGGAGATACTTTATTGGGAAATAGTGTGCATTGATGTGTGTACATATAGAAATCACCTTAAATGTGATTTTAAGATTAGAAGTTGCTTTGATTTTTTAAAAAAACAGAATATTTTAAGGACCAGTTTCCAACTCAGCAACTGTCTTTAACACTGCTGGAAATAAAGTAACTGGCTAATAGTTTCTCTGAGGAAGCTGATGAATATATTGACCAAAGTAGAACCATATAATCATACTTTCATAGTACATTATCAGTAGGGTGGAATATTCCTTTACCCTATGAAAAACATCCTTTGCAATTGTTCACAGTTCTTGCTTTGAAGCCAAATACAGGAAGCACCAGATCTGTTTTGAACAAAGTGAGTCACAATAAAACCTAACCCTTAAAGCTCAAGCAAAAATGCAAAACCCAATGAGAAAAATTTCCAGCCATAGAATAACAGTGTGAAGTCTAAAGGTTCTTCTTTGTAGCTGTCTTCAAGAGTTTTCCTCCAGTCCTTGAGAGGGCCAAAAATTGGACAAATGGATTCTCCAAGCATGCAGAAAGATGAAAAACAGATAAAAAGAGTGATAGATCAGGATTTTTCCTGATTGTAAGATTTAGCCATGCATAAAAAGATGCTAATCTTCCAGTATTGGGTGGGGGGGATCCTTACTCAGTGATCTCTCACTTGGAGCACAAGGCAACCTACAGAAAGAAAAAGATACCTTCCCACATTTTTACAATACCTGACGCATGAGTTCCTCCTGACGCATGCGAATTCTCTCTCTCTCCATTTGGATTCTCTGAAGCCTCAACTTCTGCTGTTGTTGTTGCTGGGAAGTCAAGGCATTTGGCATGTTCAATAAGGCAGCTTGAGGGTTTGGGGGAGGGTGGCTCTGCTGAGATATAGATGTAGTTGGTGTCATCTGTGGCTGGTGCTGGTGATTCATTACTACAGAATAAGCATATTTTTGAAATTATGAGAACACAATTATGCTGTATTTGTCTATTCATGCAATCAAGGTTCCAGTTGTCCTGTAACATTTGTAGAAAAAATAGCTATTCAAACAACTCCCCATCGATATACACAAATTCCAAACAATGGAGAATGTCCATAGTTAAAAACAATCAGAAGTTAAAATAATAACAAGCAATACAATTGAACAATTAGTACTTAGATTTATATACCACTTCATAGTGCTATACAGTCCTTTCTAAGCAGTTTACGAAGTCAGCATGTTTCCCCCAATAATCTGGGTCCTCATTTTACAGATCTTGGAAGAATGGAAGGCTGAGTCAACCTTGAGTTGGTCAGGATTGAACTCTTGACAGTGAGCAGAATCAGCCTGCAATACTGCATTCTAGCCACTGCACCACCACAGCTAAATATTCATTTTTTAAAAGTACTAAAACTCACAATTACGCATCAATTGCAGATTTTTATAAACAAACACCAAAAAAACATCACTGTAGGTGCCTGCTGTATATTTGTGGAGATGTCTTTTTTAAACATTATGGGTCTATCATGCAATTCCCATTTTTATCAAGTGATGAGCTGTCATATTTCAGGAGATGAAAATACTTTTCACAAGATACCTTTCTTTTACATAATTAAGCACAGAAATCATTCTTGTGTATTATTCTGTTCAACAGATCTAATTCTCTTTGTAGTCCTAAAAGCATACCAGAAGTATATATAAGGCCATACACATTTTGAAAATCATTATAAAAAATATCTCAAGGAAAGGCTGAACATATTGTAAATGCAGTTTGTTCTTCTTAGATTTCACCACAAGCCTGAAAGAAAGTTGTAGCTTCTTTAAGAGTTGCATTATGATCTACTTCCGTGGTATCTTTTTTCAAGCTTGCATGGATGACTGAACAAGGACATGAGCCCAAATAGTTCCTCTGAATTATTTTGAAGCATACATAGCACAAATAGTACCTGTTCTCTCTGTTCAGGCTGTAAAATTTTTAAAATCCAAAGCTTAGCTGGCAGCACAGAGCAAAGCAAAATGCATGCCAATAGTGACTTTGTGAGTTCACTAATTTACAAAAAAAAGATTGGAACTTTGATATTTATCATAGGTTTTAGGTTTGTAACTTTTTTTTTTTAAATTCAGGAGAAACAACATAGGGGTATGATTTATTTAACAACGTTCTCCCATCTGCATCCCTTTTATAGAATGAGAAATAGCACTAATGTAATCTTGGTTGCACTTTGTGCTGACCTGTACTGTGCTCAGGAGAAGGAGATAGTGTCCTGGTGTTGATTTTTCAACAACATTCAAAAACACTGACTGGTATTATTCCAGACCAACTCAGGGGATTGAGAGTACGTGGCATGGTGTTGCCATAGTTCTCCCACTTTCTGCAGGATTAGATGTAGTCAGTATGGTGGGACGAAAAATAGGTGCCTGTTTTGAGAGGTGCCTCAGGGCTCTATCCTCTCTCCATTTTTGTTTCTCCATTTTTGTTTAACATCTACATGAAGAAACTGGATGAAATCATCGTCAGTACAGAGACAAGTATCATCAGCATGCTAATGGTGTTCAGTTGTACAATTCTCAGGAAAGAAAGGGTTTGTTATTTCAAGCCTGGTCTATGTAAGGGTTTTTTTTTAATACTCATTTCAGTATGCTGCCTAGAGTCATAAATTGTTGGTGGGCAGCTTTATATATCCTATAAATAACAAACAAATAATCTTAGGCCATGGCTGTGGTCACTAAATCAGTATTCAAGTCATTCTTTCTTTCTTCCTCTCTCCTTTCTCAGGGTCAGAAGTTTTCAGAATCTTTCCCTTTTTCTCTTACCAAATGGGCAGGCATTCCTATAGCCTGTGGAATTCATGTATCCCTCCCAGGGCTTTTCTTGAAAAAGTGTAAATCAGCAAACCATAGAAAAACTAAGGTGACTTCTGATTTTGAGCACAAAATAAAACATGATACAACTGGTGCACAAGCCATTGGGAAGATATGAGCCATGTTTGAAAAAGCAAAAGAAACAAGAAAAAAAAAGAAAATCTATCCCAATACATTTCTTTCATATCACAATGTCTTTGCCCTGTTCATTGGAATCTTTGGGAAAAGAAAAAAAAAACCTTTAGAAACTATGGCTCCCTCTTTCCTTAGCACACGGATACAATTTTTGGCCACTTCAGGGGCATCACTGACCTATGAACAGTTGGTTGAGGGTTACATTGCAAAGAGAGAGAGAGAGAGAGAGAGAGGGAGGGAGGGAGGGACGGACAGACAGACTAGGGCCACAAATAGCAAAATCATTCAAGAAAAATATAATGCAGTTGAGCAGAAAAAAGAATTTTATATTGTATTTAAATCAAATGACTGAAACCCTCTTAATGGCGCTTAATGTTTTGTCTTGTTTGTTTTGGGATATCTGGTTGCACTGATAGTGTCGCAACTCATAGCTGCTTTTTCAGGTTGATTATCAGTTGACCATATCACTTCTGTTGTGACAGACATTGCCTGAACATGGCTTTTGAATCAACTACAATAGTAAATGGACTTCTTTGGATATCTTGAAAATGTTCCTCAAGATCTTTAGGAATTCCTCTAAAAATTCATTGGCATACTGAGTGGTTGAATATGCTAAATGTGCTGGGAAATAGCTCAATTTACTACTCTTTAGCTCCTCTTGCCACATATCCTTCAGTGAGACAGACAGATAGATAGACACACACACACATATCATATATATAACTGAAGGAAACCCAGATTGGTGTGCTGCATAAAGTAGTCGGAAATGACAGCATGGATTCCAAGCTATCAAGCCACTTTGGATGACTTATCTCAGTCTTTGACTTGACTTTGTTATTTGGGAAAATTGGTAATTCATCTTTCAGCTCGTGTGTGTGTGTGTGTGTGTGTGTGTGTGTGTGTGTGTGTACACATATCTACGTACGTGTACTGGAACATCTGACCTCATCTCAGTCAATAAACATCACAGCAACACTATATATCAAATCATCATGCAATTATCCGGTTCCTCCAGTGTGTTCCAATACTCCTCTTTTATAAAGTTAGCATTTTTACTGTCAAGTTGAAGCAAGGTGATTGTACATAAAGTTGTACATAAAGAATGCTATTGAGTGTGAAATACCAATTTTGAGGTGTTCTATTTCTTTCTTCAGTAATGCCACAAATCTCTCCATAAATCCAATTGTAGCAGAAGTATCATCAGTAGTCCAGTTTATCCTTTGGTAGGGCAGCAGTATCAATTGCTGAGAACATTTTGACAAAAATATCTTCACCTCTGGTTTTGACATGATGTACTGCTTACAGAGACAGCACATCTTCTCTTATCTAAAACTGAGGTGTGACTCCTCGCACATATTGTTAGTTGAGCAATGCCACTTAGGACTACAATCTGATCTACAGTAAAGGGAATAGAAAACAATCTATGCAGTTACCGTCAGAGACTGTGAAATCTCAACAGCCATGTCAGCAATGTGATGGGCCTTCCCTAATAGCTTATCATTTTGCTGGAATAAGACTGTGGCTTAATACCAAGACAGCCAGTTTCAAAACAAGCCAAATGGCTTTTCAAAGCCCTCATCCCACCCAGAATTAGATAGAAGCAATTTTATATCCATGTATAACAGCTGGAGTCAATTTAGGAAATATTTTCTGAATTGTGCTATACCCGGCCACTACTTCGCAAATGAAACAGAAGTCAGCATTCAATTTCTCTCTTCAAAAATAAGTTAAATTGTAAGCCATGAAGTCAAAGTTTATGCACTACACTACAGATAACATTTTAAACATTACTGACAGTGTTTGGAGGACATTATGGCCTTATATACACAAATAGCTTTCTGTGTTAACTAAGAATATCCACAAATGGAGAATTAATCTCCCATGTGCTTGCCCCAAAATAGTTCAGTAATAATATCTTAATTTCATACAAGCTGAATGTAACATTCTGCTGCACTAGTCTAAATTTTCTCAAATACCTGCCCCTTCTCACTGCATATTCCTAGATAGCCCATATCCCATTGGACTTCAAAGCCTAGATCTCACCTTGGGCATGAAGATCTCTCACGCTGTCTTGTGGTGGATCTGACAGAGCTGGTAAGTGAATGACTGACAGAGCTGGTAAGTGAAGCACTGTATTTCTCTGGTAAATACAACATCTGAGCCCCCATGTGATTCAAGAGTGGTGATAAGCAGATACCTTGCTATTAAGGATTATCAACCTCTGGCTGCAGAATTTAAGCCAGGCCCCAGAATGTCTATTGAGATTCTCAGTCATTCAGGTCATGGTTGTCTCAAAGGTGCTTTTTCAAAAGGAAACTGGACTTTTTTTGTTTATCCTTGAAGATTTTTCAATTCTCTTGCACCATTAATTTCACGAATATTTGAAAAGCTCGGGATTTTCAACCAAAACATTATACATTCACACTTTAAACCCAAAAAATACACTAAGGCAAAAGCTTGTCCACCCCAGGGATAAAACACCCAGACACAAACTGAGCAATTTGATATACGCAGTACAATGCAGTAATCATGTGCAGATCTGTACATGGAAGAAACAAAACAACCACTTCAGAAACACGTGGCACAACATAGGAAGACAAACCCATCAGGACAAGAATTAGCAGTCCATCTGCACTTGAAAGACAAAGGTTATCCTGTCGAAATCGAAGACACAAATTTCACATTCTGGACAGAGAGGACCAGTTTGAAAGAGGGGTCAGAGAGTCCATCCACATTAAGACTGAACAGCCCTCTTTCAACAGAGTGGGAGGGACAGGACACCATTTATCTCCTGCTTACAACACACTCCTTTCAGCAGTTCCAAGAAGGTTTCACACCCATTTGCACTATACCCTGAGGGTATAGATAGATAAACCTCAAAGTAGCCCCAACAACTCCCAGAAAGAGTGCTAACAACCGGATGACTGCGAGGAGTATAAATCCTCCCATTTAGTCCAAACTGAAGAAACTTCTTGAATGAGAAGGGAAACGTCTTCAAAGAAAAAGAAAGTCCAGTTAGTTTTTGAAAAAGCAGTTTTAGACAGGTCCCAGAATGTTTTAGGCAGTTTTAGACAGGTCCCAGAATTTATGACGGTGGGGAAATTATTAAACATGTAGGATATATGTTTCATATTAGTTTTATTAATTAAATTAATATAAATTAAACTTGCTCTGAAATTTAATTAAATAAAAATTCATTTTTGGCCTGGCCCTACCTTAGTTTTTGGTTCATGACCCCTGATATGAAGGTATGGATTTCTGATCTCTATGGCTGAAGACTTTGCAAATAGCAAAGGTAAAGGCCAGGGGAACTTTTTGGGGGAAGTGGGACTCACAAATCAAAATTAGACAATGCCCACATAAGTAACTCAAACACATGGGTTAACAGGTTGGAGAATAAGAAAAGGAATGGAAATATAGCAATATATCATGGAGGGGCACAGGTGGTTATTTACTATTGTTGGAAAAAAACACCGGAAACTTTGTGTCCTTTTATTTCATGTTTCAACAGTAGTAGGAGAGTAATACATTCAAAGCAAGAAACCTAATCTTTGCTTTCATTAACAGCAAAAGGAAGAAAAATTCACAGCTGGCTTTTTGCAAACTTTTTTCTTTAAGAAATCTGTCTATACCATTTAAACAAAGAGTGCCTTTTCCTCCACAAACGGCCACTGTTTTTGGCTTTGTGCTACAGTAAATGGAACTCAGGCCATCTGTGAATACTGCAATGATATGAATATCCGAATCATATACTTTCAAAACCGCTGTTACATTATACTAATTATTTTTCAGCAATGTCAGCATTTTTTTAAAGGTCCTATTTCTTATATCATTGATATTAATTACACCAATTGTAGTTTTTTTTCCTCCTCTCCTCATAATTTAGAAAGGTTTAATTTAACTTGAAATTTCTTTTTCAGCAGAGTGGAAATAAATAGAAAGCCCCAATATAGGATGGAAAACATACAGTAATGCAGCAACATTAGTGCAAGGAAAATATAAGAATAACAGAATGTTAAAAGAGAGCTTGGAAGTCTTCTAGTCCAACTCTGCTCAAACAGGAAACCCTATACCATTTCAGACAAATGGTTGTCCAATCTTTTTTTAAAAACCTTCAGTGATGGAACACCCACAAGTTCTTGGTTCTAACTGTCAGGAAATTTTTCCTTAGTTCTAGGTTGGCTCTCACCTTGATTAGTTTCCATCAGTACTTATTCTCCTGCCTTCTGGTGCTTTGGGGAATAAGTTGACCCCCTCTTCTTTGTGGCTCCTCTGTTGTGTGTGATAAATGTCTGCTAGATTTCTCTATTTGTGGTTTGTATATTCAGTTTAAAAAATAACTGTGGGGAAGAGGTGTCCATGGGGTAAGTGCTGGTCCAAGAAGTAAATATGGCTTATAAAAAAGAAGCTAAGCTTAAGTTGGGTTGTTCCAGCCACCATGTTGGCTTTTTGACATCCCCATAGATGCTCCTGCTGAGCAGGCCATAAACATTTTACATACATACATACATACATACATTCATACATAAATTATCATACTGGGAAATATGTTGATGTAAAAACTGGAGGAGAAAGGAATTTCTGGAGGAGTTGCCCCATGCTTCGGTAGGAATGTAAAGGACTGTAAAACCAAACTTGCATCACATCTATTTATGGCTTAATATTATAGTTGTTATGTGCATCTTGTTTAAAAATGGCAAATTTCATAATAGCTTCTTAGGGGAATTCTGGGAGTCATGTCTCTGGGTCCTCAAATTGCTGCAAAATCTAATCTTCATATAATCTGTTAGTGAAAGGGAAGGGGATACATTCATTATTATTCAAGAATCTAACAGAAAAAAGTGTCTTAGCTATCACAAAAGAATTCAATATAATTCTGTTGATCTCCAGATTTATTGAATTCTATAATTCCCACCCAGCTGAACACAACAAATCTGAAAATTATCAGACTGGGGTCCCTTGTTTCAGAACAGAGTGGTTTGTATTTTTCCTTTAAATATTTCATTGAATATTTTCCTTTAAATATTTCATTTGCCACTGTTACAAAAGCCCTCACTATCTGTTGCAATTTGTTTTTCTGACTCATATTTTCATAAATTGTCTACAGGCTAGGACAGCACAAGATTTTCCTTAACATGCTTCTAAGTGGGAAGATACCAACGAGTATAATGAGGCACAGACACTGATAAATTATAATAGTTTACTGAAGGAATAAATTCTGAATTATGGTTTTGTTATGCTTTTGATATCCTGCAACTTACAGCACTGAGCAGCTTTAAGGCCCGGTCCCACTGCACTTACAGATGAAAAGAGGATGTAAAACATTAAAAAAAGCTTGCCATCCGTTGGAAAACGCTATGCATCCGTTGTGACTCATTGGCAATACGTGTTTCATACGCTCTATCCGTCAAGCATGCCGTCCCACTTGCGATTTCATCCACACAAGAAGTTGGTTGAGCTACACAAAACTTTGTGACAGATGAACTTCTCCGCCGGTCGATGTAAACTCGGCCGCAGACATATACGGGCCAACAAACGTTTCTATGTCCATTATCATCCCATTAAAACATCTGCTGTAACTCTCTCTGCATCCTCTGGCATCCCTGCAACTCACATCCGCTGCAGCTGAAAACTGAAAGAGGGAAGGAAACAAAACGGTACACGGAATGGTCTTACACAGTATTAATAGCACAGAAATAGAAAGGATGTAAGTGTATGCATCTCGTATATAAAGTATTCAAAACGGACAAAACGTTTGTATCTGGGATGTATCTCGTATAATTTAGGAATGTCTGCCAGTAGTCAAGAGTAATGTAGAAGGACACCTAGCAGACACCGATATTTTTCCATAAAAAGGGAAGAAAATCATCTGGATCTCAGTATGGAGTCCAGCAGCCGTGGTGTAGCAGTACCTCTTCAACCCTTGGTCTTGGTCTTTCCAAATTATCAATTGTTCTTCCACGATGGATGATGACACACAGTCCCGTATGATAGCTGCGCTCAATTCATCACTAGAACCAAAAACCTGTTCAGAACTGTTTTCAACTTCTATACAGAAGGAGCATGAAGAAGACGTCGCACAGAGATGTGTGGTCCCGAAGGATGGATCTGAGAAAGAATGGAGTTTCGACTGTATGACACAGTTTGATGGTGAGCTGAGGAATGAAGACCCTCGTGCATTCCATCACTTCATGAGATGCCACCAGTCATGTTTGAACGAAGTTGTTGCAGCGTCCTGAGACCCTAGTTGTTACCAAGCCTAGCACCAAACGTTCGTCCCAACGCTGGAACCCTTGGACTGAAGGTGGCCTGACCTGGGCAGACTTCTTTTTGTACATTGCGGAGCTGGCCTCTGGAACCACATACAGAACATGGCAGTATGGCGTGGAGGGTGCGCACATGCAACAGACATCAAAACAAAAGTGGTTAGAGAAAGTGGTCGCAGGTCTATCATCGAAGAATATGTGGAGGAGCCTCACTAAGTGCCCACGCACTTTGAACAGGCTGGAAAGAAACCTTGTAGAAGAGTGGTATCAGAGGTGGGAACTTTCCCCACACTGTTGAAGCCATAGATGGGAAGCACGTGGCCTGCAAAGCTCCAGCCAACTCAGGGTCCCACTTTATTAACAACTGCAAGGGCTTCTTCAGTATCATCCTCTTTGCCATGGTTGATGCTGAACTACAACTTCATCTAGCATCGAGTGCTTCAGGCAAAGCGGGTTCAGCTCCAGATGGCCAGGTATACAAGACAAGTGACCTCAAGAATGGGCTGGAATGCAACTCAATCATGGGTTTTGTCCAATTCAGACCCCCTACCCAATGACACACAAGATGTGCCCTATTTTATCGTATGGTGATGATGTGTTCTCCTCAGAACCTACCTCATGAAGCCGTAACACTTCAAGATACCTCATCGTGAAGAAGAGGGATCCTTCAACTAACAGGCTGTCCAGGGCAAGATGTGGGTGTGGAGAACGCCTTTGGCATCCTGGCCAACAGGTTTCGAATACTTCTCACACCAAAGCAGCATGACCCAGAGACTCTGAAGGAGCATTGTGGAAAAGCTTGCTGCATCCTGCACAATCTCATGCGACCTGCTACCCGTCAGTGTTGCAGAAACAGGCTCGTGGACCGTCACGAGGGAATGGGGACATGGGAAGCCTGGTGAAATGGAGGCAAAGGACGTAAACTTGATAGAACTGTGTATGTACAAGGCCCAACAAGAGCATCACGTGAAGGGAAAAGCAGCGGCAACCTACTGGACACTGGTGCAACTCCCCACTGGAACCAGTGGAGTGGCAAGAACAAGATTAGATGATTAATGGAATGTTTCCTGAAGCTGTCACGAAAACACTGATGAGATTGGTGCCAATGTATGTTGAGTGGTCCTTTCAATGAATAGGGCATTAATAAAGAGCTTTGTTTATTTTAAAATGTGTTGATCAAATGAATAAATGTTATTGATAATACAGGCCATTGTGTGGCCAGCTGGGATGGTTGGAACCATACAGTCCCACTAATGCTTTCACTGGAGGTTATCTTTATCCCACAACTATCCTTATCTATCAAAACATGCAGAAGGCTTAACCATTTTTTCAAAGTTTTTTCGACCACACTTTATTAAGTAAAAAAAATGGAACCAAGTGTGTTAAGCATAAGATTAACCTTTATTAAACTGTCTTAGGTGCACTTTCATGACTTGAACGAAGTAAAACTGTATTAAGTGTCCTAAAGCAAAGATAACCTATTATTAACTTTCTAGGTAAACTTTATGACTTTATTAAAAAAAGCAAAAATGAACAGTAAAGTGTCTTTAGCAAAGACAAACTTAACAATATAAAACTCAGTTTCTGACACTATCTCAGTCCACTCTGAGTCATGTGCCATGGTCTCAGGCTGTTAAGCGGGCAGGGACTGTGGAGGTTGGCTGGTGGCTTTGAGTGTTGGTCTGAGGCACATTGGGTGAATTGGCCGCTGAGGTACAACAGGTGGTGGTGTGGGTTCAGGAAGCTATCCGCAGAAGCTGACTCAAGTCCCATGAGGTTGAGAGGCCCCTTCATCAAGGACTTGAGATGTCAGGTGCCGCAAATACTGATGACAGATTGTCCATTGACGGGCTTCGCTGTGGGGTGGAGGAAGGAGGAGTGTAGTGGGGCTGTCCTTGGTCTGCGCTGGGTGAGGAGTGGCATCTGTGGCGTGCGCATGAACCTGGGCTGGACTGGGAAGTTCTGCTTCTGCTGTGGGAAGTTCCTGGTAGTCATGCCTTGGTAGGTGACGGGGCTGCTGAAAGCGTGGAAGGGCTGTTGACATCGCCTGGGGTGGAGGAGGCAGACCTGAACTGGGTAAGGAGCAGCTTCACTGGGCTTTTGAGGTTGTGGCAGAAGTGCTGTGATCTTTCTGCTTCATGCCACGCTGGTACTGGCCTCGACAGGTTCCTCAGGGTCTGGCCACGGTAGGTGATGAAGGGCTTCCGGTCCGTGGATGGTAATGTCGCTGTGGACAAGCTGAAGAGAGAGTTCTGTGCTGGTCTTCATTGTGTCCCTTATCTCGCAACAGCACCTGTGGTCCTGGCCCTCAGTCTGCCTCTCTGCCTGCATCCTCGGAGCTAGAGGGTGGGTGGGTTGGCCCTCTGGTGGCATGCTGCTTCTTCCTCCATTTGGGTGACAGCAAAGGCATCAATCCTCCCATGGGATCCTCCAAGCTGCCAGCATGTGGGTGCAGCTGTCGGTGGGTGTCTGCTGCCGTGGGGCCCTCTGAAGATCACCTGCCTGATAGGGTAACTGGCTCCTGGCTGGAAGAGGACTGGCTGTCTGTGGGCTGTCTTGAAGGGAGAGGGGTCTTTCAGAGGGGCTGGCTCCTCGGTGGCGGATTCAACCTTCCAGGAACACTGCACTTGCCATGACGTACATCTCCCCGGTCAGTGAGCTTGACAGCAGCCTGCCCGGATTTCTTGAGGTGTAGCTTGCCAATATCCAGGTGTGCATGTGCTTCCACCAATCCAAGGAGTAACACTTCTGCAGTGTAGCCCAGGCTCTCTGCCTTGTCTCTCCAAGCTGCCTGCTTCTTCTTGGTGTCCGGCGATACAGTCCTGTGGCCCTTTTCTCCAGAGGTACTTTGTTCTCTCCTCAGCCATTTCCGCATTTCATCCTCATGCTCCTCGGAAACGGTGTACTGTTTCTCTCTCCCTTTCTGGCTTCCCTTGCCTCTTCCTCCCTCTGGCAGGGGCTTTCAGTAGGGCCCTTGTCAGGGCTTGAGGCAGCAGGCCTTCAGGGGCTTGAGCAGCAAAGGGGCCTTCAGGAAGCTTTGAGCAGGAGGGCCTTCACAGCAGGGCTTTTGAGGGCCTTGGGCTGGTCACCACAGCAATGCAGCAGGAGAAGCAGCAGCAGCTTCAGAGTCCAGTGCCAGGGGGTGGGATGCTGGTTCTGTCCTTCTTGCCAGGACTGGAACGAGTTAGTGCACGGGATTAACTCTTTCTTGGCCTGACTGATGAACCACTGGTATTCGCTGCTAAGATGTATGTGGCAGCAATGTCTTTTCCCTGTTGCTGAACTGCGTGTGGTGCTGGCAATCTTTTATATCCGTGGAGCTGACGCAATTCATACTCCCTTGCATGCGTAAGTGAACGCTTTGCATCGATATACATCGTGCGGCATCCCTTTGTTTCCCCGATAGGCGTCCGTGATGGCATCGCTCCTTCCGCTATGCCCGTCACTTTGAATTCCTCCCCCGGAAAACCCCTCGGATCTGTCATCCGCTTCCATGCCACTGTCATCCGCCTAGGTCTTTCCTATGAACATCTGGTTTAACATCCCCGCTACCAGTACCTACTAGTCCGTACTTTTCCGTTTGTTTTATGCAAATTTTTTCGCCACTTTTGGAGAGGATTACATACGGATGGAGCCACCCGCCGAAATTTGCTCATGCCGCTGCTGTGTCCTTTATGCATACGTTTTGCGTCTGTCGGCCAGTGGGACCGGGCCTTTAAGAATATTTGTATAAACTCTGGAAATTGTAGTTCAATACTGGGATAGCAGTGATTTGTTAAAACTCCAATAAGTTTTATTGGGATCTCTAGTCAGTTGTGAACTAGTTCCTATTTATATATTTCATCCCTCTCCAGTTTGTTGCAAACTTGAGAGCATCAAGTGTCATGCAAAGCAGTCTGATGAAAAACATATGTTTGCAGAGATAGGAAGAAAATCCAGCCACATTACACGTCTGACTTAGTCATGGCATTATGAAAGGGAGGGGGGAGCTGTCTCCATCTCATCTCTTTCTCTTTGCTCTTGCCAACAAAGAACTGCCTGTTTCACTTATTTCCCAGAAACAGCGTTAGTCTTCCAACAAGGTCAGCAAAAATACTGCTTTCCAGTTGAGAGTACAGAGTGGTCCAAAAATCTGTAAAGTATTAAATTAAAAACACTGCACTGTCCTAAGTCAGTAGAAAACTTTCTGTTCAGGTTTGAAAAGAATGATAAAGAAATAACAAAGAACAAATTTCTACCTTGATCTTGGATCATTAAAATTTAACAACACTTCTAGGCCTTTCTGCTTAGATCCTGTAATACACACACACACACACACACACACACACACACACACACACACAGACTTAGTAAAGATATGTAATGCCAGCTCCTTAAATTTTCACAAAATACTTCTGACTGCATGGCACCATATATAAGTTGGTCAGGAAGCCACGAAACAGAAAGAAGGAAGGAGGGAGGATGAGAGGCAGGGAGTAATGGAGCCAAGCTATTTTAGTCAGTGACCCTTCTGCAGTTCACCTGCTTGCTGCTTATGATAAATTGAGGTCTGACAGAACAATCTTATACATGGCTACTCAAATAGACAGAACCACTTGTGGATAAGCCGTATACTTATATCTTCTCTTTTGTCAATTATATTTGCTTCTCCAAAAAATTTACAATATTATTTCGAATCCCATCCAGCACATCCCATCTGTCTATTAATTTTAGGGTACTGAATAATGCAGTACAATTTGAAACAGAAAGAGCTTTTGCAACCCAGTTTCACTGAGGGATACCTCCTCTCCAGAGGCTGCAGCAAATATCATCTCTGATCTTGGTTTTCTCATCTTTGACATGTGACATATACATAAGAGTCAGAACATCACCAGCTTGTACAGGTGAAACTCAAAAAATTAGAATATTGTGCAAAAGTTCATTTATTTCAGTAATGCAACTTAAAAGGTGAAA
>BHFT01003096.1:0-34902 GCA_004320025.1 Laticauda laticaudata
ACCAATCCGTAAGTGGCCTTTTTGGCCAATCAGAATGAGGGACTTGGAACCTACCAAGTTCCATACAGAACACTTTCCCTTTCAGAAACAGTAATTTCAAGGGACTTACTTCGAAGTGGTTATTAATTCCTACACATATCATATGTGTGCACACAAACACACCAAATACAGAAATTGAATCACTATAGCCCATGATTTCAGATGTTCCAAGTGCTGTTTTCCTAGCTGGAAAAACAGAAGAAGCAGAAAGCTGAGTCTGAAAGCCCTCAGTCAAAGCAGGCCTGCCTAGAAGTGACAATCCCCTCTTGGGTCTCATAATATTCATAGATAGGGAGGCAGTGATATTATCTGTCTCTTCACAAAAAAAAACCTAGAATAAAAATTCATAGCAAATTATAGCAAGTTTACTAGACACAACTGTGGATTTACAAGTTGTGCAAGCCTATTTTAAACAAGTGATATTAAACACTTTTTTCCACATTCATCTTGATTAAAGCAACCACATTTTGTTAAGAAAACAATTCTTACCATCTGAAAACTTCTGGTAGAATGAAACTCACACTGCATCATATCAAAGAATATGGGAATTGTAGCTTTTCTCAGCTCAGTTTCTGGAATCAAAGTCATTTCTAACATGGGCCCCACCATCTCAGGAATGAACTTGATTTTATGCTGACCTGTTGGGAGAAAAAAACTGAATGTAAAAATAATAATAATTACTTTCTTATTTTGAGCATAGTAAGTAGATTAATTCTAGTCTATGTAGAGACTGTATTTGTTATGTATGAAAACGACAGTCCATGATTATAAGGAGCAGGACTTCCATGCAAAAGGATGAATTTCAATTGGATTATTGAATTCTTTTTTATAGCAATAAAAATTAAAATTAATATTTTCTTCCTTAGAAGATGCATTTCTTGATCACAGGACAAAATGAGAGAATACACTGAAAGAATAGTTTTTGTTCCTCTTTTATATATGATCTATCATAAAAAGAGAAAAAATGTATGTATTATTTCAGACCTGATCTTTCTATTAATTCTGTATAGATGCTGGGGTAGGGACAACAGTGTTGCTATTGGAAGTAAGAACTGGGTACATTATTGAATTCTGATGCATTCTTACATTAATATATTGATCACAGGTAACAGTGCAGAATTCTGTTCCATTACAAATAAGTTTCAGAGGTATTATGTGAAATTTGTGTGGTTTGTGAGTATGGGTATTTGTATTAGAGAATTTCTATCTTTCATGGTGGCACAGTGGTTAGAATGCAGTCTTGCAGGTTAACTCTACTCAATGCCAAGAGTTCGATTTTGATCAGCTCATAGCTGATTCAGCCTTGCATCCTTCCAAGGTCTGTAAAATGAGGACCCAGATTGTTGGGGGAAATATGATGACTCTGTAAACTGTTTAGAGAGTGCTGTAAAGCACTGTGAAGCGGGATATAAATCTAAGTGCTATTTGCTATTGGTATTTCAATTCACAATAGAGAATTTTCTTGGCTCAGCAGTGTGCTACTAATATACATAGATTGCTTTTAACATTGGTGCACTTTGTTTTAATGCTTTAAATGCGGCACACTTTGTACAAATATACAGAAAATTTTGCCTCTGAATTTCTCATGTCTTTCAAGAATTCTCATGTTTATTTTACTGAACATCCTAGCTAGCAATCTCAGAATCCTCAGTGATGAGCCTTCAAGCAAATTAGGAAGTGCTTTTTTTAAAATATGAAAGTATTGTAAGGATTTATTTCTGTAACCTCATTGTTATAACAAATTCTCTTGTACCCTGCCTATGAACTCAGATATAACACACATTATGAGGTCACCACATTGTTTGTTAGGACCACTATCTATGCCAGGAAGCTACTTTTATTTCACAAAGATTTATGTTTAATAATGGAATTTCAAAGAGTACAGAAAATTGAGTAGTTTGAAATAAATCTGCTAAAGAAATATGTTGCTGTGATGATTCATTTAAGCCTCATATTACCTTTTTTCCACTCTGTAGGCACTTGATCTAAAACTATTTCAGAAGCTTTCTTATTCATTTCAGTTAAGAAGAAAAATCCACAATTGAAATGCTCCATTTTCATTAAAGAGGCAAAGTGAGGGAAAAAAACAAGTAGACAAGCCACAATCACAAGGATGAACAAGAGGCTATGTTTGAAATGGATATATGTACAGAAAATTTTAAAAAAATTCATTTCAATTTCAAAATGTGTTTATATCCAAGTAAACTTGTGGGTTTCTTTGGGCATGTTCTAAGCCTAACCCTTTCGTAATATTTAATTGAAGCAAACTAAAAATCAATGAAGGAAAGGTTATCTTTCTGTGAAGACTGAGTCATGGTGGCACAGTAGTTAGAATGCAGTATTGCAGGCTACTTCTGCTAACTGCCAAATGCCAGATGTTTGGCAGTTCGAGTCTTATCGGCTCAAGGTTGACCGATCCTTCCATCCTTCCAAGGTCAGTAAAATGAGGACCCAGATTGTTGAGGGCAATATGCTGACTCTGTAAACCTCTTAGAGAGGGCTGTCAAGCACTATCAAGTGGTATATAAGTATAAGTACTATTGCTAATATAATTTACAAAAATGGCTAATAAAACAGAAAGGGTAATTGGAAAAGATTAGAATGTATATGATCACATTAAAATCCTTCCCTTCTTCCTAAAGGTTATTTACAGTCTCACTATATTTTGCGCTTCAAACATTAGGGCAAAAATCAATCATGTTCAGACTGTAGGAAAAAACATTGTTCTAAGCAGGAAGGAGATTTAGCTGTAGATACATCCCATGTAGATACAAACCTATGATTTACTATCCAAATTCCTTTGGGAATGTAAATTTGGCCCATGATCTCTTTGCAAAGTCTCAACTTGCTCATTTTTGGGTCCACCATATGTTTTAGGTCACAAGTGAGTTCCACAATCACACACATATTTTCAAATGCATTTTACTTGCTCGCTCTTGCTCTCTCTCTCCCTCTGTGTGTGTGTGTGTGTGTGTGTGTGTGTGTGTGTGTATGTGTATGTGTGTGTATGTGTATGTGTGTGTGAGTAAGATGTTGATTAATAAGTTTGTAAACCCGCCTGTGCAAATTTATCTGTCGTTGAGCAAAATGTTTTGGAAATGAATTTTTTTCATCAGTGATGGGCCACAGTTCTATTAGAAGAGGATACAGCCTAAAGCCATCCATCAGCATTGTGACCCTCGTACATCTTTTATACCTCTTTAAATTGCACAATTCTGTTAGGCATCAGTCCCTTCCTTAGAATACAGTGACTTTAAAAATATATTCATTCATTCATTTAAAACATTCATCTCTTCAGATGACTCTGGGCAGCTTCCAAATAAAATAAATAATTAATTAAGTTTTGCTATTCTTATTTCAAGTTCTAATCAGAATCTAATCAAGTCTTAAACAACAATACTGTATTTTTGGTTGTCTTTTCCCTTTTATTTGGAGCGGCTGTTTCAAATTGTTTCCCAAGAAGATCCTGTCTAATGCTGATCAGGATTTTAATTTATTTTGAGCGGAATATTTATATGTTTTACATTTCTTGAGCCAGACAAACTGATTTATTCTTGGAAAAGTGCTGAAAGAAATGTATATTATAAACATGGATATTACATGCTCAGGTAAACAGTATAGTCAATATTTAGCATTACTGCAAACTCTGAATAGCAAATAAAAAATATTCAAGCTTTATATGCTCATAAGAGAAGATATCTTGAGTAAACAGGGAAAAGAAGGGATAAGGGAAAGAGAATGGAATGATTAAAATCTTGCAAATATTTGGTTGTAGATTCCACTTGAATATATTTTCTTTAAATATATTATGATTTCAAATATAGAAATATAATTTTTCAATCATTATGAGAAAACTCTTACACTGATATCTTTCATTTTCCTGACGACAGTTAAATTTCTGCAATATATGAATAATTGGGAATACATATGTCCTTAATCCCTCATTTTGTGGAATTGAACAGTTTGGAATCCAATGTGACAGAAATCATATAATATATATATACATATGATCCTTACTGTTTTTTCTTGGCATCTATTATTTTTGATTAAAACTTATTTGCAATAAAAGACAAAAATAATAAATTCCATACAGTCAAGGGAAAAATAAGAAATTAATAAATAATTAAAATGGGGTTTTTTTGGAGAAAACAAAAGTGTGGTTTTTTAATCAGGTATCACCTAAGAGGAAACATGAAATCTTTTAGTCTTATCATGCATGATTATGAGTCAGAAAATGATTTATTGGTTCAATGCAACATGTGGTGTACCAGGGGCAAACCAGAAGCGTTGTGAAACTTTTCATTTCTATCACAGAAAATGAGCAAAATTGATTCTGGATTGGACCAATCTGAAATCTTCTAAAACAGACAAAGGCAAAGTATTATGTTGGGCAAAAGTAAAGGCTCTCCCATGAGATGAACTAAGGATACTTGGTAAGTATTTTGTATGAGAGAATTGTCTTCCAAATAGACCTATGGCATATCAAACAGGAATTTTGTAAACAAAAATCCAACTGAATGTCAGCATCAAAGTCCAAATGTTTCAAATTTAACCAGTTTTTCCTGGGTAAGAATCAAAATAGTAAATAACAGAGGGAGATAAAATACCATATATTTCGAACAATAAAACGCTCCAGACTATAAGACACACCTAGCTTTTGGGGAAGAAAACAAGAAAAAAAAATCTGCCTCTGCCTCCCAGCAATTTGCCTCCTTGCAGCAAACAGCAAACAGCCTGGTCAGCTTCAGCACAGCCTGATTTAGCAGAAGCAGCTGATTGGCGATTGGATCAACGATCAACTGTTCCAGGCTGCAGGGATCACCACCGCCCATCATTGCTGTTGCCATCCATTGTCACCACCAATCACCGCCTCTGTGCACCCCATTTTCAGTCTTTGCATGTGCAATGTTTGGCCTCCATGTGTCCCATTTTTGGCCTCTGTGCATCCCATTTTTGGACATTCCAGGTGACAAGGATTACTACCACTGCCACCTATTACCGCTAAATGTGTCTAAATCAGGTTATACTGAAGCTGACCAAACAGTTGGCTGTTTATTGAAAGGAGGCAAATTGCTGGGAGGCACAGACCGAAGGGTGGGGGCTGGTGGGTAGGCAGGGTTTGGCAACATTCACTCTATAAGACAAACAGACATTTCCTCCCACTTTTTTTGGGGGGGGGAGTGTGTCTTATAGAACAAAAAATATGGCAGTACATTTTAAAAAAAATAGATTGGCCAAGATCTCTTTTTAAATGTAGGCATGTAATTGTTTTCACCTACAGCATGGAGACCTAGGTATTATAAGAGAGGTGTTAACTTAATGAAGGATTTTAGCAGACATAATTACATATGAGTCTACAAAGGAGTTAGACCATAATGGGATTTGGGTAATGAGAGCAGCAAATCTGTCCTCCATATAAGAGGCACTGAATGATCTTGACTCGAAAGACTTTTATGTCTACTGGGATATGGTTATTTTTACTCTGATGCGCAAAATGAAAGATAGCTTTTGAAAGCCTGTGGGCTTAAACAGGAATGACCCTAAGTACTTTTGTTTATTTACTAGACAACCTGTCATCCTTTGGGTCATTAGAGGTATTTCCTAACCAGATTCCTCAATGTCTTCAACAGCAGTGACAGAACTTCTAACGTACTGCATTCACTGGGATATATTCAGAAAATGTTATCTGCCCATGTTGAAAATAGCTCATGTTGAACTTATAGCACAAATCATGCTTATGACATTTTGCATTATGTTACAGACTGTTTTATGATAATGTTTATATCATAAATATTTATAACATTTCCCAAATTTCAATGCCACAAGAGCAATCGCTCCTAGATCTTGGATGAATTATGTCAGTTAGCCCAGGGCTTCCCAACCACCGGTCCCCGGACCAGTACCGGTCTGTGGATCATTTTGTACTGGGCCACAAAGAATGAATAATTGTGATTAAAATATATATAAAAATATGTTTTTAGTAAAGAAATAGTAAAGAAGCTCTTTACTATTAGGGAAGAATTGTTTTTGCCAGTCCTTGAAAAAGTGTTTCTGCGTGAAACTGGTCCCTGGTACAAAAAAGGTTGGGGACCACTGAGTTAGCCCATTTGAAGTTCCTAATGTTTTGACTTATGGTACACCATTTTTCCCAGTTAAAAATTATAGCCTCATCCATCCATCCATCCATCCATCCATCCATCCATCCATCCATCCATCCATCCATCCATCCATCTACCTTCCTACCTATCATCTATCTCATCTATTTATCTAGTCTGTCTTTCTCCCCTATCTAAATCTATTTTATTCATTCCTATCTGTCTGTCTGTCTGTCTATCTATCTATCTATCTATCTATCTATCTATCTATCTATCTATCATCTTATTTGTATGGGCAGCATACAGTGCTTGATTAGAAAATTATAAATGTATAAAACATTCACACTAAAAATAACGATTAGAAATAACACAAAACAGGGAAAATGATACTAACCACAATAAGGAAACCATCACAAAATCTTCTAAGTTCCTTGAGATTCCCATGCCAGATAACATAGGCAGGTTTTAAGGGATTTGTGAATGTTAAAAGGGATAGAACTAGCCTGACTTTCTGGGGGAATATTCATTCAAGTTCATTCGAGGCTTAGAAACTTATCTTAAGGTAATTAAACACACTCATTTACTGGATGCTGAGTGAATTAATTTTCCAGGAATGCTGGCAGTAGAAAGTTCATTTGGAGGAAGTGACTATTTTGGTTTTATTATTGTAGCGATGACGAGTTCCTCTTCTCTGCAAAACTAGGCAGGAACACAAAGGCCATTTTATCAGTTCATAATTTACCATTATCCTGACAAAAATCAGAGATATTCAATTTATATCATCACTACTACATCGTGGCTTTCTTTATGAAAGAAAAAAACACAGTAGTTTAAATTCATAAGTTGCAATCCTGCAATTAAATACCTCTGCACATCAATGGGCATTGTATGTGTTCATATGTACCAGATGTCTACTTTAATTGAAACATTACAGTGAAATAATTTTCTATGGCAGTTGACATTTTCTTTCTACTGAACTGCTAGCTATTTTTAAAAAAATAAGAATCCAATATCTGTGCAGTAATATTTTTAATGCATCTTGCAGAGTTTCTCTACCTAATTCTGTTTTGCTTTTACATAAAGCCACTGGGAGATATCATTCACTGACATGGATTAAGTATTGTCAGTATGCTGCTGCTGATACTTGTACATATATGTCCAACCACCAATCAGGTGATTCTGTCTCAATCTTGGGAGGCCATGGGAATCATGAAGAGGGTCTCGTTCAACCTGGCAAATCTTTATGGTTTTGAGTTTGGCCCACTCCATTTCTCCACATCCATTTCTGGGATTTTTTTCATCCTTGGCTCCAGATAGGATTATACTTCCTACTGAATGTTATACTTAATCTGGAGGTTGTCCTGAGTTGTGGCTCCTGTTGGAAAGCAGGTGGCAGTTGTGGCTAGAAGGACCTTTATAACACTTTTGTGGTTTTTTTTTTTAATGAATCAGTTGCACCTGTTTCTGCATTGGGAATATCTGTTCACAGTTACTTATGCTTTAATCATCTCCTGGTTGGATTTTTGCAATGCATTCTACATGGGGCTGCTCTTGAAGACCATCTGAAAACTACAGCTGGTCCAGGATATGCCTCAGTGCACCCAGAAAACACTGTAACTTTTCAGCTACAGTGCCTCCCAGTAAAGGCCCGGTCCCACTGGCCGATGGACGCAAAACGTATGCATAAAGGACACAGCAAACAAGCAAAATTTTGGGGGTGGCTCCATTCGTTGTCATCCGCTCCCAAAAGTGGCGAAAATTTCATAAACAGAACGGAAAAGAATGGACGTGGGTAGTATGTAGCGCGGATGTTAAACGGATGTTCATCAGAAGCCTAGTGGATGATACTTCCGAAGGGGTTCTGGGGGAGAATTTCAAAGCGGACACATAGCGGATGAAGCAGATGCATCATGTACNATGTGAGTTGCGAGGATGCCCAGAGGATGCAGAGAGGATACAGCGGACGTTTAACGGATGATAAACGGACATAGAACATTTGTTGCTCGTATGTCGCGGATTTACATTGTACACGGTGGAAAGTTCATCCGTTCACAAAGTTTTGTGTAGCTCAAAACTTCTTACGTGGGTGAAATTGCAGTGGACAGATGCTCGATGGATAGGGCATATGAAACACGTATGCAATGAGTACACAACGGATGCATAGCGTTTTCCAACGATGGCAAGCTTTTTTTAACATTTTACATCCTCTTTGCATCCGTAAGTGCAGTGGAGCCTTAAGCTTCTGGGGTGCAATTCATGGATTGATTCTTTTCTTGTGCACTCAGCAAAAATGGTAGATTAGCAGTATTAAATGAATAAGTAGATAAAGAAATTGTCTTGCATTAATGTAGTATGGTATCTGTTTTTGTTATTCTTTATTTTCTTTTTATTATTGTACATCAGTCAGAATCACAAATTGTGACAGGGCTGGTTTATGTTGATGTAAATAAAAATGAATTGTCAGAATTTTTAGCTTTATTGCCCAAGATGCTGGAATAACTTAATTACCAGTTTATTACTTGGTAACCTTTTTACATGATGATATAAAAAAAACATCCTGTTTGTTTTAAATATTAGATGGTGCATGTTCTTCATAAGTGCCTGCTTATCTTGTGGGAGGGCTGGAAAGTGATCAAGTGCTAACTTGAGAGATATCTTTTTGTTTAGTTATGGAGAGGTTTGGGATAAAGAAAAACTTAATTGTGATCTGGTCTGGTCCTGTTTTTGAATGTTTAAAAATTATTTGTATTTGTTTATTAAATGTGTGTGCTTCCTGACTACCAACAACTTCCATATATAATTTTGAATATATTTTAAGTTTTTAAATTATTTAAGAAATAATCAATTATTTCATTGCTTTTATTTTATTATTGTGTTCAATTATAGTATTTTGTTTGTGAAGAAAAAAAATGCTGGTAAGGAACAGTATGGATAAATAAATAAATCCATCATACACACACACACTCACCTACACACATTGCAAATTTGCCTATTAGCTTTAGTTATGGGAGACTACAAAATCTAAAAGACTTGGGGGAAAAATCATGTTGGTATCGTTCCTATATATTGTCCTTAGACACAGTCATTCAATTTTGACAGTAAGATAAACTCCTCCTTGTCTTTTATAGTACTCTAGTGTTAGTTCATAACACTGTACCTTATTAATCTTGGACATGTTCAGATGACATATACTGTTAGGCTTCAAGGCTACACAGATATCACCATTCAATAATTTGAACTAAGAATTATATACAGTCAATGCTAGACTCTTCCTCTATTCCCAGAAGCCAGGAATAGCCTAAAAACAACTAATTTTATATTCACATTCCTCCTACACACTTAAAAAAAAAGTGACAGGCACAGCAGCAAATTTAACACTCAATCTTCTGCAACCAGCAGTAATATCCAATTACTTTTCGTGGCTGTGAATGTTAAATTTCTTCCAGAATGTCTTTTTCCAGCTTACTAATTATGAGCTTGACAGTATTAAGGCAGGGAAGTTGTAGATCAAATGTCAATAATTAGTTCACAGTACTCTTTCATCGATTACTTTATTAGGATCATTCAACTGTCTTTCCGTAAATATTGAAAATAGCAATACTGCCTCTATCTGAAAAATAGATGTATATAATATCATCAACTTGATATTATGTCAAATCTGTTAGGTCAACACATTGAAAACTGAAGTTCTGGTTGAAGATGAGTAATAAACTGAATGCAAAATTAAATTAGAAACCCATGAGGGCATAATAGACCTATGAATGATGTTACCACACATTTAATGATTAGGTGAAGAAATAACATCATGTTTTCCCTAAAAAGGAGAAAACATGGAAGGTAAACTCATATGGTCTTTTTGTTCAAATCAGTGATGAATGAAAATGCTAATGTTTGCAAAAAATGAATGAAAAATAAAAATATCTGCAAACCATGCCATATATATACATATATACATGTTTGTATATGCTATATCTTTTACCCCTTGTCTTATAACAATGACTTTGGATGTTCTACCAGAATTAAAAACAAAATAACAATCCAAATAACAATTGTTCAAGATCACAAAAAATAATCAGATTCCAATTTAAAATAGGAGCAAAGCTCATGTAACCTTTCAGCATTCATATAAGACCTGTTCTTCATAAAAAGTAATGCCGAGGATAAATTTTATGAAGGGCAATAGTCTTAACAATGATTTAGAGAGATTGTCTTTGAAAAATGCCAAGCTGAAGTGAACGGAAGGACATTTACAAAATCCTGTGCTGTTCTGCCAAAGGAGGGTACCTGAACAAAACTGATGAGAAATTATCATAGAGAGAGAAGCCATCTGAAACACCAGACATCCTAAATTCAGTATTAACTGACATAATATAATTAAAAAGGAATGAATGACATAAAAATCCTGCTGTATTCTGCACTTCAAGTAAATCATAGAGCAATTACAGAATTCCTGCTTAAGACTCCTCCAGCGCAGCTTAGAGAGGTTCAGCATTTTGAATAACTAAAAGCTTATAATTGGATGAAACCTCAAATATACATTCATCCAATACAAATCAGGAAATCTGACAGATTACCAGCTAGACTTTTGAAAAACTCTGGCAAATGAGAACTCAAAACATGTTGTTCCATAAATTAATAACTTGCACCATCAGGAAGTTGTGTTTTAATCCTTCCTTCCTTCCCTTCCTTCCTTTTCTCCCTCCCACCCTAATCTTGACCCTTCTTTCTTTTTCTTTTTTCACCTTCCTATTCTTGAACTCTTTGGGAAGTTCCCAAAGAGGTAATTAGTCTTGAGTCCTGGTGACTCCTTGGAGTTTTTTTTTTTAAAGCAGGATTGTGAGAAGTAGTGTGCATTTGCCTTTTCTTTAGCATTGAGGAGAGTGACTGGCCCAAAATTACCCAGTTGGCTTCATGTCTAAGGCAGGATGGCCTCCCGATTTCGAGCTGGGAGCTTTAACCAAACTGTTCTCACAATTGTATCATAAATTTCATAAATTATATAACAACACTGTGCAACTTAAAGATAGCTATCTTATTTTATCTTAAAATCATGTACAGTAAGTATACCTAACACCTAACAAAAAGACCAAGGTATATCCCTGTTCCGTCTGGAAAAACACGAGGTAGACCTGGTTCCAACAGTAAAAGTCTTTATTTCAACAGTTAAGTGAAAACGGAACAGTTTGGCTCTTGCCGCGGCAGCCTTTATATACGGCTTGCCTGCCGGCTAGTAGCCAATGATGGTTACTTGGTTTTGCCGGCCTTTTGGCTGCTCTTTTGGATTGGTTCCTAGTAAACCAATCCAACCAGTTTAACCTACCTACCTACCCAGTTTAATATGCGGGCAGTCACTGGGTCCTTTGCGGTGGCTTCTGGCAACATCAATTTGCAGATATTGGTAGTTCGGGGCATGTTTCCATTTGCAGGGTTGTCATTGTTGGCGCGGGTCTTCCTCTGTTGTGCAGCGGTGCTCTGCTTAATGCGTCTGCTTGGGAGATTTGCTTCCCGGCTCGATGTGTCAATGTGTAAGAGTATGCTGCAAGGAATTCTGACCATCTAGTCATCCGTGGGGATAAAATGTTCGGTGTAGGTTTGTTTCCGCGCCAGAATTCCTAGCAACGGTTTATGATCCGTTACAATCAAAAAATGTTCTTCCATAAAGGTATTTGTGAAAACGTTTCACTCCGGCGACGATTGCCAGGGCTTCTCTGTCTAGTTGACTATAGTTACGTTCTGTTTTAGACTCTCTATGACCCCAAGTCCCAATTAGTTTTCTTATCCAGCAAATGGTGTAATGGTTCCGCTATTATTGCTTTGTGGGGGAGCGAATACAATTATAGAAATTTATTAGATCCAAAAAATGGCTGCAATTCCGTTTGTTTTTGGCTGTGTGGCGTCTTTAATGGTTTTGACTTTTTTTTCAGGAGGGTGTATACCCTCTCCATCAATTAAGTAGCCCAGAAATTTAACTTTCAGACCGGATTCTCTAAATTTTGTTAGTACATTACTTATCTTTTTCTAGTTGGGTGTATCTTTGCCGAAATCAGGACGTCGTCAAAATATGTTACGACCCCTTTTATTCCATTTAATAGGCGTTCCATGAGGCTTTGAAAACGCTGGGGCCACATCACTCCAAACTGAAGTCTGTTATACTTGAATGCCCCTTTGTGAGTCACTATTGTCTGTGCCTCGGCTGTTTAAGGGGTCTACTGGAAGCTGCTGGTAAGCTTGTGCTAGATCTGGTTTAGCAAAAATTTTTCCCTCCCCAAGTGAGTGTAGCAAATGTTGTAACGAGCAGCACTGGGTATGCGCTTTGTTGCAGCGCATAGTTCAGGGTAGCCTCATAGTCTCCGCAGATGCGTACCAACCCGTCAGGTTTAACCGGGGTTACTATTGGCGTTTCCCATTTAGCATGGGTCAACAGGTTACAAACCCCTTGGTCGATTAATTTATTCAGCTTGTTCCTCTATTTTTGCTTTTAATGCAAAGGGAACTCGTCTGGCCTTTAATCTTCTAGGGGCCACCTGGGGGTCTAAGCTAAAGGAAATTGGGGTCCCCGATACCTGCCTAGGGAGCCATCGAAAACATCCTGGAACTCGTGGATCAGGTTTTCTCCCCAGTCGGTTGCGGCCACTCGTCTACTCGGTCATTCGATGCCAATGGTGCAAACCATTCTGATGCCCAGGAGGTGCTGGGTCGGTCCCTCAGTCGACTATTGTCAGAGGCAGGACTTTGACATGCTGCTTGTAAGCGACTCGGAAAATGTCCTAGATCTACCACAGGGATTCGATTCCCTTGGTAGTCCTTCAGAGTTAATTTTTGTTTCTGGAGCTCTTTAGTTTAATATTTGGGACCAAGCTTGTCTGATTGTGTCCCATGACACCATTGACAGGAAAGACCCTGAATTGACCTCCATCTCATAGGGGCTGCCTTCGATTTTTATGATGATTTTAACTTTTTTTTCCGCTTTCCCGTCTGAGCGCTTCTGATAGTGACAGTTTGATGGGTCTTTTTCTCGGTTACTGGCTCGTTTGTTGCGCTCCCACTTTCTCTCGCTTGTTTCAATTCAGGCTTGTGGGGGAGAGTTACTGCGTCTGTTAGGGCTGTTATTTTTTCGATTCCTACAGACCTTCTCGATGTGTCCCTTTTCTTACAAGCTCTGCAGAGGCATCAAGGAATCTGCAATTGCTCGAGGGTGGTTTCCTCTGCAACCGGCGCATTCCCACCAGTTTCTTTTTTCACGCCCTTTTTTGTTGGCGTATAGGCGGTGGATCTCATCATCTTCCTCTCCGGATTCTGATGTCTCGTCAAAATCTTCATGGTGTGTGGTGGCGGGAAATTGCTTCTTCCCTCTGGTTAGGCTTCGTTTCGTCGTTGTTCGCGTTCATTTGTTTCATGGTGGCTGCTGACTTTTTTCGCGGCTTCTGCAGCTGTGGCTTCTGTGATTGCTTCAGCCATGGTTATGTTGGGTTTATTAGCAATTTACTTTGTAAATTAGAGCTTTTTAAACCAATACTACTCGATCTTGCATGGCTTCATCTAAGTTCAGGAACTCACATGCTCCCCCAGTTGTCGTAGGGCTGCCACAAAATCAGCGATGGTCTCGCCTTCTTTTTGGTCCCTTCGGTAGAATTCGTGCCGTTTGATGAGATTTGACATCACTGGTGCGTAATGAGCCTTCAACATTCGCTGGAGTTCGGGCCAGGTCATTTTGTTTTACATCTCTGGGCTTCGCCAATGCCTTGGCCATTTTGAATACCGTTGGTCTGCAATGCGTTAAGAAGACAGCCATCTTACGCTGGTCTGAGATCTATTCCATCTCGTTACTTTCTAAGTACATTTGGAACCAGTCTATGTAGGATTCCCAATCTTCTTCATTGGGGTTGAAGGGTGCGGGCGTGCATTATTTCCGGCCATCGCTTCAAGCCTGGGTTTCAATTCGCCGTGTGCACAGTCTCACGTTTTAGGACAATACCACCTTCATCGCCAGTGTTCCATCCGGAAAAACATGAGGTAGACCAGGTTCCAACAGTAAAACTCTTTATTTCAACAGTTAAGTGAAAACGGAACAGTTTGGCTCTTGCCGCGGCAGCCTTTATATATGGCTTGCCTGCCGGCTAGTAGCCAATGATGGTTACTTGGTTTTGCCACCCTTTTGGCAGCTCTTTTGGATTGGTTCCTAGTGAGACCAAATCCTATCCGGCTTTTCTAGCCAATCACAATCGAGGATTTGGAGTAAACTATTTTATACAGAACAATCCCAGTCTTCAGAAAGAAGAAAAAAATAATCACCAATTGTCAGCTTTTTAGGAATATTTTATAAGATTTACAGAATATATCATTGAACAATCTGTTTCATATCCATTCTTCTGCTTCAGGACAAGTCCACACTTTCCCTTTTCTGTACTGTACTCTTTCACATTTCTGCAAACCTCCCCAATATCTATTTTTGTGTGTTTGTTATTGTTTACTTATGTGAACCTGATCTCCAAAACAGGTTTGATTCATGTAATCAAAAGACTTAATTCTAAGCAATGTAATTATGATCAAGATAAAGGTAACCAGTAATAACAAATAGCATCAGCATAGGAATAGCAATAGATTTTTAGGAAAATTATTTGAAAGGTTCGTAATGCGTAATTTATGTTTTCAAGATCAGAGTTTCAATTGTTTAATACTATGTACTGTATTTTGCTTTATTTTTCATTCAACTTATTAACACATTGAAGTAAAGAAAATAATTCAGAAGTTTCTGAAGAGGGATTGTCTACTGTCATTTTCTTTACTACATAACTGTTCTAACAAATTGTATTTCTCATTCATAGAATTACTATGATATTAATTTTCTTCTTATTACAAATATGAATTCACATAATAATCAGGAAATAGAACTTTGACTGCCTTATTACACTGAACTATCTACAATCCTAGCTAACAATTATTCATAAAATTGGTATTTTATATTTAACACTTTTCCAGTATGATATTTTAAAAATATAATTAATTTGATTCAATCAACATTTAGGTGAATGTCAATTAAAAAAGCAAATAGTTACATTTTCAATATCTTTAGAGATTTCAGATATTTCAATCTACAATATTTGTACTGACATTCGATGAAAGTGATTTTCTTGATCTGATGTTGATTACTCCATAAAGCAAAGATTGTAAGAAAATGGCAACAAAAAATATGATTACATATTTTAAATATATTATGAACGATTTTATTAACAATACAATGAATTGTGTTTTGTTCCATCTTGTACTCTTTCAAAATTGCTCCTTACATAAAATTTAGCTTTAATCATAAGTTTCTTTGGGTCATTGCATTATATGTTAAGAATACTCATTTCTGGAGAGGCATCAATGCTATATATTACAGCAAAAATATCAAAAAATGTGCAGATTTAACAAGATGTAGGTGTCGTGCAGAATTCACTTAATCATATTGAAGAAGTATTGTCCTAAATTATAGAAACTATCAATCTCTTGGGAGCCCATTTCAACAGAAAGCAAGGTTCTCAATGGGTTTAATAAGACTTATTGAAAAGAATCAACTCAAGTTACAAAAATCTGAGCCTGGACAACTTTCACTTTTAGAATTCTACTTATCTCTCAGCTAGTTGAAGTTGAAACTTTTTCAGTCTATTAAAAGCTTGTGTGCGAAGCTTCAAGGGGGCCATCTTCTTAACTCAGGGAATGGCAACCTTAAACACTCAATGAGCCATATAAACTCGTTTCACTCAGAAAAGAAAACACCAGGAGCCACAAAACCCTTCCTGTGCCTGACTATTTCCTGAGGTGCCACAAAAGTAGCATATATAGTTGAATTAAATATTTTCTTCTGAAATTTTTGTTTGCTTGGATTTACTCATGGTTGGCTTATTGGAGGTCGAAAAGCTCAATAAATTGCATGTGGGCAGATGTCACACATTGGTGATTGTGATACATATTTTGAGTAACAGGGAGCCACAGCAGAGGGATGAAAGAGCTACATGTAGATCCAGAGCCACGAGTTGCTGACTCCTGTCTTAACCAATAAAAGAGGAATGCCCAGGGCCAAATAGTTCTCCATGTATTTTGGGCTAAAAATTCCACAAGCTGTAGGAATAGGAGTTGTATTTCAAACTATCTAGAAGAAACCCTGTTGCCTACTTCTGCACAAGATTTATTGTTCTTCTAGAGCCGTGATGGCGAATCTATGGCACGCGTGCCAGAAGTGGCATATGGAGCCACTTCTGCTGGCATGCAAAAGATCACCTAGAAGAACCCCACTGTGCATATGCCCGCGCCCCCTGCCAGCCAGCTGATTGTCAGGTATCTGCCATGCATGTTCAAGGGGGAGATGCATGCATGGGAGACACGCGTGCATGTGCAGAGGCATGCGGTGGAGGGGTCATGCATGCATGAGCAGAGGCACACAGTATGTGTGCAGAGGGTCACACACGCATGTGTAGGGGTGGGAGGAATTGTGCATGCATTGCATCATGGGTGCAGGCATGCACATTCACTTTTGGCACGCAACCTGGAAAAGGTTCCCCATCACGGTTCTGGAGATATATTCAAGTTATGAAAGAAGTACATTCCAGGTAGTGAATAAAATAATAAAGAACATTATAAGAAAAATGTGTCAGAATAAAACCTTTTCACCCAAATCTATAGATTTAAATATTGTTTCCTTTAAGTGTTATATGCTTTCTATAATATTTATAAACGGTATCGTCATTCACTAGACTTAAGGATACCAATGAACTTGAAGCAGCAAAGGTAAAAAAAGAAACAGTTACGTATTTTAAATCCTTAAAAACAAAGCCAAGATTAATATTAGACTGCAATCTCCTACAGCTCAAAAGAACTGTTCATCCTGTATACTAATGAATAAATTTCAGGAAAGGTAATTTCGGAAATTAGTTAATGCATATAAACTAATTGTCACATCAAAATTCTCTGTCAATGGTTTTGCCACACAAGCCATAACAATAAAAAGCCTATTGTATGTATATTTTCTATCTGTCAACTACATATTTACAGAATAATACAGAAATAAATATACAATTATTTATTTACAAAATTTGTAAATCAAGAGTAAATTCACAAAAGCAATATATCTAAGAATCAAATATTGTGATTCTTACCCAGATTATACCACATATCCCGAATCTCAAAACCAATTTGTCTTCTCATATCACCATACCTAGAGAAAGTACAAATTTTTATTAAAATTATTTCAATACTTTTTATTAAAATTCTTTAATATTTTTAATAGTTTTGATAGAAACTAACTCCCTGTCAAAGTAAGTAGCATTTAGAACTAAATTTCATTTTATAACTTTGAATAATGTCAGGTTTTTCAATTTGTAATATTCAATAATATTACAAAAATAATTTGTAATATTCAATTAAGTAATATTTCCACTGTTAAGAACAGGAAAAATATAAGAAAACAAAACACTGACATTCATAAACCATACAGAAAGAAAATTATTTAAATAATAAATAAATAAAAAATTTCTAAACTCATTCATCCCAGATCCTACTGTAACATCTGTACTTCACAACTTTTCTTAAAGGGAAAAGGAATTCCAGTGGGTACTGATTTTTCTGTAAACATTTGTCCTGTGGATTTTCACTGGCATATTGCATAACTGATTCTGAATCTAAGGTGGCTGTGTAGATTAATGAAAGTATTTTTAATTTTTCAGACTCTGATATCTGAATAAAACAAATTCAGTACCCTTAGGGAATATTTTATGTTTAGCTTATTTTAGCATACATGGAATGTAGAAAATGACAAACGATAAATAGCAGGAATCAAGAAGATCCAATCACATTAATTATAAAGTTATTTTTTAAAAAAACCTGCTGAGATAATACAATGAAATTAAATATATGGTGTCTGGAAAGCTACCAGAAAATAAACCAAAATAGAATATTATTTTATTATATGTTGCATTTAAAAAAAAAGATGGATATACAGTGGGGCTTAAAAGTTTGTGAACCCTTTTGAAAGTTAAATATATTTGCATTCATATAATCTAAAGTCTGGTAAATTCTCTTCACAAGTCCTAAAGCCAGATAAAGAGAACCCAATTAAACAAATGAGTAAAAATATACTTGCTCATTTATTTAGTGAGGAAAGTTACATATTTCTGTCAGACAAAATTAAATGAACCTCAAGGCCTTTAATTTATATGGAGGGGAAATTAGATTCAGGTGAACACATCCTTTGTTTTCAGCTTTTGGCTGTCTCAGACTAAGTGATGGCTGACTATCCACAACCTTAAACATACAGATGACATCTAGAGCACTGGTTCTTAAACTAGGGGTAATTATGCCCAAGGGGCATAGCCTGTCGGTAAGAGAGCAATTTGTAATTGTTAGTTTGTGAAACTGGGATCCAGTGGAACTGATCCTGCCAAAACAACCAAATCTGGTTTGTTGGGAAAATGACATTCGATGATGGAAAAAATAATTTGGGACAAACGGTTTCAAAATATAGATCTCAAGTTTCAGTTGAGTAACAGTAATGAGTATTACGGAAAATTGCACGATGGTTTTTTAATATGTTTTGGAAATAATTAGAAAATGAAAAGTTGATGATGTCTCCAAGAAGATATGCTTCTGGGGAAATAAGAATATAAATATTGTAGTAAGATCAATTAGAATAAAAATACTGATGAAAAAAAAACTGAAAAACAACAGGTAAATCATAAAATGGTCAAAAGTGCCTTTTCCCATTAGTTTAGGAACCTTTAATTTCCTGGGCTCAAAATTCAGAATGAAAATAGTCTATCATCCTGGTATTTATACATTGTAGAAACCCTCAAGGTGTTCAGCATTTATATGAAATCTCTGAATAAGATCACTCAACATATTGTTATCTACAGCAGATATGCACATTAGAGCTTATGTATTCTCTACCTGTATTCTCTAAACCCCATGCATTAATATGAACTATATATCAAACCTCTTTTTTTGGTAACTGAAACCACTAGTGCAGTAGGAAGACATAGTTACTGATCATAATGACTTAGCAAGGTATTTATACTGAATACCTATTTTACTTTAATTGTATTTTGTTTTTAACAAAAAACAAAATAGCCTCAATTTGTCAAACCAGAAAGTTAAGGCATAATGGGTGAGTTTTTGCACTGATTGTTGCATTCTGGGTCTAATTCAAAGTGTTGGTTATCACCTGCAAAGCCCTAGCACTGGGTTATATCAGGATTCACTTTGCTTTGAGAAACATTCTCTGTGATTGTCCCAAACAATGACACTACCCCCTTGCTTCTAATATTCTGGAAAGCTCCAGGATCTCTTCTTTTTAAGCACATGCTTGAACTGAGAATGAGTTAGTAACCATTTTAGTTATGGTTCAAAAAGGTCCATCTATGGGTTGTATTCTCCCAAGAGTCCCTGTTTGAGGAAGGTGGGTGATTCAGAAATGCGATAAATAATTTTTTAAAACTTCCCTTTTTACAACCCTGTACTCCTTTAATTCAGGGTAGAGTTGGGCGACTGGATGTTTATTGGCCAGATGCCCTTCCTGATGCCACATGGAGTTCACAGCAGATATTTTTTCTTTGTGCCCTAGGAGAGAAACATTTGCCGCTACCTAGGATTGAACTCTCAACTTTTGGAGTGGGAGGTGAGCATCTTCATCACTAGGCTACCATACCACTCAGACAGACAGACAGACAGCATTATGTGTGAAATGGGTAAATCTCTTATAGGAGAAAAAAGTATAGAGTTACTTTTCATTGAGAACTAGTAAAGTTCCTCATTTGGACTTTGATAACTTTGATGTTATATTTCAAGTATTTATTTATACAACTCAATTGATATTATAAAGATTAATAATGCTAAAACTGATACTTTATACCAACAGAATCTAAAACATTTCCTATAAAACATCTTGGCATTTTATGCTTACGGAGAGAAAAAAGTTCAAAATAAAACTTTGAATTTTAATTTTAAATCAATAAGAGCATTTGATATTGAATATAGTGTTGATTTAAATCACAATAATGTAGTATAGGTGTTTTCCACATAAGCATATATACATTTTGCTGTAACCACATGCTTTTATTGATTTCCATATAATTTAACTTTCTTTATTCATTGCTTACAGACATCTGGTTTTAATACCTTCTTAGTTGTCAATATAATCATTTGCAAATACCCAATTATTTATCAAATAATCACTCATTTATCACTTTCAAACAAATAACCACTTATTTATTTATTTAGGTATGGCAAGCCATCTTATTATCCCAGTCTTCTCTAATTCCTGTATTGTACTAGAAATATTTATTAACAAAATAATTCTGTGTGGAAGTTTATATAACCCAAATGCAATGATTTGAGGAAGATAATAAGGACACTATAAACAATTCAAATTAAACCAAATAATTTGTTCTGTTTGATTTTAGAAGACAACACTGCAATCTGCATAATTTACATTTTATGGCATAAGCTTTAATTAAACTAATTCAGGTCAAATACATGGATCATGACCCTGAGCTTGAACCAGAAACATAGGAAGAAATCTCATTCGGAATTAAAACAGAACAAGTAAAGCATTTTAATTTTCAATCTGAGTGTCGCCGTATTTTCTCCGCTATAAGCACTTTCTGTACATATTCTATCTGTTGTAGACTTTTTACTGTAATAAACAGACCTGTTTTATTTTTATGCACACATAAACACACCTGCCAACTGTTCTCAATTGGCTGAGAAAGTCAGGGCAGTGGAAATCATTCTATTTGAAAAAATTCATCATAACACATCCAGACATGGCAACAGAGAGGACAAAGCATAGCAACAAAGAGGAGTAGAAGTGCACTCAGGACCCAAATTAGTTGGACTCCGTGGCACAATGATGAAACCTGGAATCTCTTATTGTAAGTCTCTAGGAAGAGAGAAAAGAATTGGAAGAAACCAAGTGGGGCACTTTTACAGCCTTGATACAGAGAGGCTAGTTTTGTTATAAACACAAACCATACAAGGTCAGCTGTTAGAGCTGGCATATTGATATTACAGTATATGAAGAACACTAGTTCAGCTATTTTTATTTTTAATGGGTGCCAAGATCTTGTTAATAAGGCCAAAATTAAGAAATTACAATTACAAGAAGAAAACATAGAGATTAATATTCTACCAGTACCAACCAGGTTCAATGAAAAACTATATATTATTAGCCTATGATTATAAGGTGGCTGAATATGTCAACTTAAGCATTGGTGTTTGTGTTGGAAAGAGGCACACCAGAAGAAAGGATCCCGATTTCCTGAGAGGATAAAAGATCTTGACTCTATTCATTTATGTATTTATTACATGTCGTTGTAGTGCTTTTAAAGTTGTAGCAATGTTTCGGCAGAATCTCATCTGCCATCATCAGGCTTCTGTATTGAGTTCGTAATACAGAAGCCTGATGATGGCAGATGAGATTGTGCCGAAACATTGCTACAACTTTAAAAGCACAACTACAATGACGTGGGATAATACCCGAAGGAAGCTAAACAGCACAAATATATATATATATATATACTGTTCAGCTTCCTTCGGGTATTATCCCACGTCATATACATACAAACTCTGATTTTTAGCTTCTGTGTGCATTTGCTTTACTTGCTTGTTACTTAGTCAAATAAAAATTTCCCACTGGATTTTGATTTAGTTATTAAAGCTATGTGGTAAAATATACTGAGAAAACCTCCTATGTTTAGAAAAGAAATAAGGAAGGAAAACAGCATGCTGACAGCTGAGCATCAACTCCCTGAAGCTGTCATCTTAGCAACTGGCAGGAAATGAAGGTTGCCATCTGTGATTGAGAGCCTAGGAGAGTTCTCTGAATAAAACAGGTACTGGATATGAGGATAAGTACCTTGAATGTCTTGCTATATTCTAAGTTTGGGTAGAAACTTGTTCTGTATAAATGGTTTACTCCAAATCCCTCAAATATGATTGGCCAGAAAAGCCAGCATGGTTCACTAGGAACCAATCCAAAAGAGCCGCCAAAAGGCGGCAAAGTCAAGTAACTGTCATTGGCTACAAGCCGGCAGGCAAGCCGTATATAAAGGCTGCCACGGTTTGTGCCGTTTGCAATAACTGTTTAAATAAAGACTTTTTCTGTTGGAACCCGGTCTACCTCGCGTTTTTCCGGACAGAACAAAAGTGATGTGTAATCTAGAAGGTTAATGAGAACAGCAATGTTTGTAACAGTCTCTCTTATCCAGGAGAGTACTGTATTTTTAATCTATTTAAGTATTCTTATCATAAGTCTTGTTAATTTAAAATGGTATGTTATTTTCAAATTTATATATTTACCTTTTGCTGAAACAAAAATCTAAGCAAAACCATTATGGAACTGTATTCGCACATTCTACAGACCATTTAAACAAATACATCCAATCTTCAGAAATCAGCAATAGAGCTGGGAACATCAAAACTAGTTACTTGCTTGGTATGTGACTGTCCATTCGTCTTTCTGAATATCTATTTATTTTGTTCAGTTTGTATAAAGTCACGAATGGCAGAACACATAATGGCAGAACACCTAAGGAAATTGTTCACAAAGAGTTTTGCTTATGTGGAATGTGGAAACATTGCAAAATTGAAGCCACTGGAACAAGTCAATTCATTCTCTCTCAAAAAAGATTGTTTCCATGTGAATTGCTTGGGGTAATGGCAGTCAAATAAAAACACGCCAGGAAAAGTTACCAGACCAAGCTGGGACTTGCCAGGTCTTGTTTGAAAGTATAACAGTGAAACGGGAACTTGTATTTTGGAGCCATCAAACCAAATGAGGTACTTTACATAGTGGGCTTCTTGCTTCAAATTTTCTGGAATGGAAATACTGATTTGTTAAAATCTGAGGTTCATAAATGTGTGAATAAGTGAAGCTTTTAATGCAGAAAATGACCAACAGAAGTTGTAAGCTTGAATTTGTTTCTACACAGCCTGGATTTTTGGATAAACAAAAACAGATCGGGCTTGCGGTGTTACAAAGGCCTTTGCTACATCATTCCATTTAATAACACCACTGGTTTTAGCTTAGGGGAAGCTAAAGGGATCGATCTTTCCCTCGATCACAGAAAATACTAGTTCACTAGTCCAATTATTAATATCTCATTAGATTAGATTTTTACCTTTCTAAAGCTGTAATGAGCTGCATCAATGTCAATAGGGAAGTTTGTAATGAATTATGAACAAGGCATTATGCAAACATGTATCTCTACAGTACTGTATGTTCATATATCTGATGCTGGCAAATTGGCATAACTACTATAAAAACGTTTATTGTTACAAGCATATGTTTATATGCTACAAGCTGGTTGTTATCTGCAAATTCATAAACATCTTTTTATTTAACATTTTTGGTACTCTTTTAGTGACAGAATTATTGTTTGGATCCAAAAACCAACCTACCTACATATCTATCTTATCTCAACTTTATTTTAATTAATTCAGTGAGGCACATATCTCCTCCTATTTTTCCAACAACAACTCTGTGAGGGGGCAAGATTGAGAGGCTAGACTGAAAGAATGGATTAAACATGGATAAAGTTCCATGTTGTTCACTTCTAAAAGAAAAAAGAAGGAGAGTATAAGTCTGTATTTTCAACCACTTGAAAAATCTATGAGGAGAAGAGGGACAGAGAGAGAAAGGGAAACAGTGGAAATAATATGCAACACAGTATGAATATAGACCTCGTTATATCAAAAATCTTTGCATTCACAAAATCCTATTGGGAATGGAAAGACGTATTGTCTCTGTAGACATTCTTCTCCTGAAGATGTGGTGGGCCCCCACTCTGTGGTCTTGCTTGGGGTGCATGGAGAAGCACATAATCGTAGAGTAGGTTACTGCCCTGAAAGCCCAGCCACCATCTTTTAAATCATTTCTAACATCACTTGACTCTTTTAAAATTTTATATAATTTTAACTGGTTTAAATATTTATTTAAATACATCACCCAAAGAACAAATATGAGGGAGAGGAACAATTTAAAAAATGCAAATAAATAAATAAATATTGAAATTCAATCCACTGAAATTTATATATGAGTTTTAAAACTATGAAATTTTAAATAAAATCTGTAAACTACTCCTCTAAAGCTAGAAAAAGCTTTATGACAAATGTCTGAGATTTATTCACATTAAAATTAATCTCAAAATTAGCTACAAGATCTTTTATTATATGTGTTTTGTTGCAAGTTTTACAAAACTATTTTATAAAAATTAACACAAACTTATAGAGTAAAAGCAGTAAACATAGTGGTTTTCCATCAGTAATAAATATAGTTATTGTTTTCCTCTAATCAAAGAGTATAATGTAGCCAACATACAAAATTTCCATTATCTACACATTATAAGTTCTTTAATGTTATAGCAATGTAAACTAATGTTAAAATGAGATTAAAATGAATAGAAAAAATAGAGCAAAACGCAAAAATTGCGTTTTCTAATGGTAATTTTGGAGCATTTTGACCCCATTAATATAACGTAAGGTAAATGTTTGCTTTATACTTTAATTTTGAATTCTAGCTTGATGCTAAAAATATGATAAATACTTGAATCATAGTTTCAAATTTAATCTTTCAACTTACAATGATTACTTGTCAACCTGTCTTCAGTTTTCTAAGCATTTCAAGTAATAATATGCTAATAAACTTTCAAGTTCCTATTCATGGTTTTTATCTGACATATAACTTACTTGTTAAGTATTTTGCATCTTTTAGCACTTGAAAAATTTTCCAATTGTAATGACTCTTGGGTAAGAAAAGCAACAGCAAGATGAAAATAGTTGTTCCAAAGCTGAAAATTGCAAAAAATGTAAAAATTGTCAACATTTTAATACTGAAATATATTGATACAGGTAAGTTAGCAAAGATATAATTTATATNACAGGTAAGTTAGCAAAGATATAATTTATATTGTGCACATTAATATAGTGTATATATTAAGAAAACATCAAGCTATTGGATGTTTATTGATAGAATATTTGTGTATTGTTGCATTGGGGGAGTTCCATGCTGGAGGTGGCTGCTAGATTGATGATAGACTCTACCTCTCCACTTGCTCTCTGCTCTCTACCTGTCTTTTGTTTTTGTTTCTCTACCATCTTTTGTTACCAACTTTTGCTTGGTTTACACTTCTGTTCATTTCTTCCTTTAGGACACAGAGTGGTTCCACAGCAGGATAGGCAACAAATAAATTTAACAAATAAAATATTTATTAAAGAAATGTGCTTGTCTAGACATACTGAAATCAAGTAAAATAGAAAAGGAATTTGTATTTCTTTATATTATATTTAAAATGAAAAAAAATCCTCTTTAAAAATCTTCTTTAATATAGTTTGAGAGTCTCCCAAAAGAAGAGAGGTGTTCTTTATTGTTCTATTGAATATTAAGGGAATGAAGTCATATAGCACACAAGGTTGAAGATTATATTTTAAGTGTGTTTTTTGAGCAATATTTGGCTTTGGAAACATTATTCAGTGAAGTATCTGAATAAATTATATTACATAAAACAAGCTGTCAGGATTCCAGCAATTGTCCTAATGAAATCATGAGCCTCGAGCCAACCTTCAAAAAATTTCAAAGAATTTGTTAGGAGCTACATACTGGCATGACCTGCATAAAGCCATTAATTTACAGTCACCTGTGACCCTGCTTTCCCCTTCCCTCCGAGTGTGTCATAAATCAGATTCTCCAATTAAGCACATTCAAGGTCTTGGTGTCATCAATCACGTTCTCCAGTTAAGGCAAAAGCTCCAGTAAGTTAGCAACAATTTTTCTGAGATAACGTTGGAATATGCTTCTAAATTCATTTGCCATATGCTCCTTCAGGTTCCCCCCCTCTCTTTCTTATGGCAACTTGGAAACAGGCATGGAAATGTATTACAAGTTGACAGGTGTCCTTATTTTTGCTTGATTAAAATAAAGAAATCCCAACAGGTTCCTGTATTATGGAACCAACTTGCCTTAAAAGCAATAGCGATAGCACTGAGACTTATATACCGCTTCATAGTGCTTTACAGAATAAGCGGCTTACAAAGAGTCAGCATATTGGCCCCCACAGTCTGGGTCCTCATTTTACCAATCTCGGAAGGATGGAAGGATGAGTTAATCTTGAGCCAGTGAGAATCAAATTGCTCAACTCCAGCCACAGTCAGCAGCCAGCAGAAGTGTCAGCCTTCAAGATCTTCTACTATCGCTTTGCATCTTTCGGCTGTCATAAGAAACGGGGGCGAGGGTGACATGGTGGGATAAGTTGGAAGTGAGCTGGAGATGTTACATTTTTTCTGTTGTGTACATGAGGAAGGGGGAGCAAACATCAGGGTTAGGTTTCTGTTTCTCGCTTAGCTTTCTTTTCTCTGCGCAACTGCAGCCCGTTATCAAAGTACGCCAAGGTCAACGGACAGAGGCCTCATCGCCGCCTGAAGATGCCCACATGATCATATCCACAATTTCCAATCGGAAGACTCAGTTGCACTGTTGGGGGTTTGGGAACATTTCCATCACTTCGTATATGTGATTGGCGCGCCTAATTCCTCAGATTCAGAATTCTCTCGTTGCTACCACTTCACTTTCAGTAAAAGACAACTTTTCTCTAACTTAAAGAGTCTTAAGTCTTTCTTTCTTGGATTTTGAATGGAGCTCCGCCTGACATTATTCTGAATCTCCTGCTACCAGCCCGCCCGGAGAAAACACCCGATTTTCTTCCGAGGGGGCCTGAACATCATGTCATCTTCAACCAGTGACCAGGAAGACCTGGGAGCCATTGGAGGGCAAGATCCTTTGCTGGTACAGGAAGCCCAAGCGCTAGCAGAGCTCAATCTGGAAGAGGATCCAGCTGTGAAGCCCGGATGGTCGGTGGGGGTGAGCTGGAAAGATCTGGAGAAGGACCCCACCCCGGGATCACAACTATCCGCCGGCGTGGAAAAGAGGAGCCTTGGCAAGAGAAGGAAAAGAGAGACAACTCTCACTGGATCAAGCCAGGAGACTCCTTGATGAAGCCTTTGGACAACCCCAAGCTGCACAAAGGTATGAAGGGGAAGGGGGAGTAGCCCATTTACAAGAGGCAGAGCAGCCCCTTCTCCCATAAATCCACCCGAACCAGCAGCAGCCCCGGGGCCCTCAGCGCGGGGTGTAATTCCTAGAAGGCGTAGAGCTCCTAGGCTGCCTCCGTTAGAAGTAAGATACGGGGGAGATCCCAAAACCTTGGGATTTTTCCTAGCCCAAGTTTGGAGCTACGTGGAAGAATACGGGGAGGATTTTCCCTCGGAAGCAGCCAAAGTGAGGTGTGTCACCAGGGCTCTGGAGGGAACAGCGGCAGAGTGGATGGTGACCTTGCATAATGGATAATTCTCCCCAGGTGATGAATTATAACCTGTTCATGACTGCGCTGCGGGCGAGGTTTGAGGACCCATTGGCAGAGCGCAAGGCCCGGATCAGGATGAAGGCCATAAATCAGGGACGGAGGTCAGCGGCCGACTACACCCAAGAATTTAGACGGTTAGCGGGTCAGATCCGAGTCTGGTCCCAGGAATCCCTGATNGATGCATTGCTAGAAGAGACCCAAATGACTTGCAGATTTGGTACTTGCTGGCAGAAGAAGTGGAAATTGATTTAACCCGAAGCAGATGGCAGGGAGGTTCTTGGTGGAGCAAGCCTTCCCCCCCATGTCCTCAAGAGGTCCCCAAACCTCAGAGGGGAGGAACGGCAGCAAGACCCAACCCCTCTGCCTATTTTTGATGCGGGAAGGAAGGTCACCGGGCTGTGAACTGCAGACGGCAGAGGTCGCCCCTCCCGCGGGAGAGGAGTCAGAAACCCAGATTACCCCTGAGGAGGACGATTTCGACGCAGAAGACGACTTCCTGGGAAGTCCAAGCGAGGGCCTTATGACCATTCCGGTGAAGTTGAGGGTACCCAATTCAGGGGTCGAAGGGGAAATGCTAGCCCTCCTTAGACTCTGGGTGCACAAGGTGTATAATCAACAGGAAGTAATGGAGAAAATGGGCTTAAAACTAAAACCTTAAGATGCCCATTTCCTTTGCCAATTAATGGATCAGTGGCTGGAGGTTGCCCTGCACGTTTTTCAGGAACCTATAGAAATGATCATGGGAGAGCATGATGAGACTGCGCTTTATTGTGGTCCCTGGGATGGAGCAACCATTAAACTGGGATTGCCCTGGCTCCGGAAATGGAACCCCCAGGTTAACTGGAGAAAGGGTTTCGCATAGCACAAGCAGGACCGGAGAAAAGGGAGATCCCAGCGAAGCTTCAGATATGATTGAATAGCTTCCACAGGTACTGACCCGTGAAAGGGGAGAGAAAATTCCAAAGAGTATTGGGATTTAAAGAAGTGTTCAGTGAGAAGGCCTCGGATGAGCTTCCCCCTCACGGCAACAGACTGTGCTATTGAAATTTTGCCTGGGGTGAAGCTCCCGAAACCAGTTGTACTCAATGACACCACAGAATTGAGGAGCTAAGATTGTTTATGATAAAAATCTGGAACGTGGTTTCATTCAACCTGCTAGCCCGGTAGGGCCCCAGTGTTGTTCCGTGAAAAGAAATGGTCCAAACGCTTGGTGGTGGACTACACGAAATTTGAACGCCAATTTCCAGTGGAAACCTTGTACCGGCTGTTCCAATTCAACGTTTCTCCTTTTGGTTTACAAGGGCCCCAGCTGTATTCATTCAGATGATCAATCAAGTGTTACATGAACATTTATAAGGGGTCTGGTTTACTTGATGAATCCTTATCTACACAGAAACTCTGGAATGAACATGTGAAACTGGTGCGGTCGTTCTCAGAAACTGTGTGCGCTAAGTTGTATGCTAAATTCAAGTGTGAATTCCATCAAGAGAAAATTGACTATTTGGATATCGCATTTCATCTGAAGGCATAGAAATGGTCCAGAGAAGGTGCTGCCGTTTGGAATGGGCTCCACCACATACCAGAAAACAACTTCAAGCTTCTTGGTATTGCAAATTTTTACCGGCAATTATCCCGCTTTGCTAAGATAGCAATGCCCATCACCAATCTTTTTAAAAAAAAGGGAGGTGAACAAGGCCAGAAGCCTGGAGTGGTCCATGGATGCCAAGCAGCTTTTGAAAGCAGAAAAGCTAAAACAACTGTTTGCTGCAGAACCAGTGCTAAAGCACCCGGACATGGAGGCTCCCTTCGTGATCCAAGCCCATGCGAGTGATGTGGCCATTGAAGCAGTGTTACTTCAAATCAACGAGAAAGGGGCCTTACAGCCTTGTGCGTATACCTCCCGTAAACTATCTGAAACCGGGAGAAGGTGGGCCATTTGGGAAAAAGAAGCTTTTGCAGTTCGTTGGGCCTTACTGACTTGGAGGCATTTCCTGGAAGGAACAAATTAAATTTCTTTCTTGGATTTTGAATGGAGCACTGACTGACAGAAGCATTTTATGGCAATTGTTGTCTGAAAAAAGGAGAGCAGACTATATAATTCTACCACAGAATTTTAAATCTTTGGTGGTTTATACAACCAGTAGAATCTTTCCTTTTTTCAGGCTGAATAGTAATCTAACCTTTCTTCATGCTTGATTCCTGACCCATGAATTAACTAAGCATATATTTTCTATTACTTCTGGTTTTAATTTTGGCTTAGTTTTGGTTTGACTGGTGGCATATTTGATCGCCCAGCCTTTCCACTGGAAAGTTGAATGTTATTTCTAACTTCAAAAGGAGATGAAGTCTCTATGTGTCAGCTTAAATTTAGAGTGGCAAATAAGTATCTGCACTGATAAAAATAGCAGACTTTCAAAGAAATATAGCACGTATCTATTTCCACAAATGTTACATAGAACATTTTAGTCATGAGATTGCTACTCAGTACTATAATAGTGAGGTTTGTTTAGGACACAGGCAGGATACATAGCAGATCTATGCTTGATAGTTGCCTTGGAAATTCTAAATACACACAAATACCCTTGTGACTGAAATGCTATTGATTGATTGATTAATTAATTGGGTTATCCCTCCTGCATTCAATAGTTTAAAAAAAATAAATCACACCAAGTAGTAAAATAAAGGAATAACAACATGTAGACTCCTGCACTGATGGTATCAGCTGAGGTCTCAAAGGCTTTCTGGAAAACCTAATTTTTAATAGCTTGCAGGAAGCTGATAGAAACCAGTTTGGTTGGTGGTTAAGGCACCAGCTTGACTCAGCAATCATTCCACAAAACAGAAGATTACAGTAAGAAAGACAGGTGTCAAAAAAAAACAACACCAGTTTGATCCAGGAAAGAGCCTTATTAGAATACACAAGAACTTCTTTCAAGGATGCTGATTTCATTCCATCTCAGAGAAAGGTACTGAAACCTTTCCCAAAGCCAGGATGCCTTATTTTCCACTGGACCCCTTAAAAAGCCAGAAGCAGCATAGTTCAAACCCAGAAGTGGCTGGAGACAGCTGTGAGATGCCCCTGTATTCTGAAATTTTTGGAGATGACAATAGTGATTAAACTGTAACATTTCCCCTGTACTATCTTTCATTTCACATTTATCAAAATGCCTGCTTCCCATTATTCAAACAATACCATTCTTCCATCAAAAACCTGTCCTATTTTATCTATCTAATCTAATTTCATGTTTAGAAATGAACATAGAACTTCATTCTATGATCATTTGTCATCTTGTATAAAGCCTGAATACATGAGTCATGAGTATGTAGCAGGAACTCCTAATTGGGCAAAAAAGGGCTCATTCAGCATTGGTACAGTGTTGTACCAATGAAGCATGTAGCCTCAAGTTTAGCACAATAACATGATATTATTTGTAGAATTAAATAATTGTCGCTGCCCCCCGCTGTCACTTACTGTAACAGCATATGCTTACTTTTTTTAGGCTTATTTCTGCTCTTATATTATATAACTATATCTTTCATGGGTATATCAGTAATTGGCTACATAAAACTTTTCTGCAGAATCTTTTTCTGTAATAGAGATATCTACATAATTAAAATATTGTATAGGGTGTGGCATCCATGAAAACTAGTGAGAACAGACTGCTCAATTAGACGGACCAGAGGTCAGACTCCAGCAGGAGACAGCTTATATTCTTATGATCTAAAGTTGTAATGTACAAACCTTGGAACTCTTCTGAAAAAGAAAGAGTGGATTTCCACTTTTAAAGTACCTCTGCTTCACTTCACTTCCGCACACTAGCTTCTAGACTAGAGGTGGGGAACTGTGGCCCTTTTATGACTTATAGACTCAACTTCTAGAATTCCTGAAGAAATGATGACTTGGGAATTATGGGACTGGAAGTCCACAAGTCATAAAGGGGCCATAGTTTCCCACTTCTGTTCTAGACTTTTGATTAATCAAAGAGTTGAGGTAAAGTTAAGAAGAAGAAGACAATGAAAAGGAAATTTTAAAATACTTTTCAAATAATAGGGGCATGCAAAAAATGTACATTCAAGCTCAGTTCAACTATGGTGAGCTTGAATGTATCTTATTTGTACATTCCTCCAATTTTGTTTTTTTATATACTTTTTATTTCATTAAGAATTACCTTAGAAATGGTTTTATCTGAAATAACAGATGATTAAGGATTTTGTTACATTGTTAACATACCTGTGATATCGGACTTCTAATAAAATGGGCTTCTAATCTGATGCAGTGTTATTATTCTGACATCTGATTAACTGCAACAACAATAATCCAATTTATGCAATATTAGGACTCCAGAACAAGTAGAGAAAATCCTACCTAATATGTGAAATTCTACCAGGAAAACTTGATATGGAGAGTTTCATCAAGTTTTATCCTTTTCTTTTAAGTCACTGGTAAGCCTTGGCCATTTTTTGTGAAGTTTTTTAGAGAACTATAAAAATGCATTGCTTCAGAGAGTGCTTTCCACTAGAATATCTCAGTGGAAGAAAAATAAATTCATCATTCTTTCCAGACTATTTATTTATTCTGGCCTATATGCAATTCCAATCCACAATGATGACTACAGTAAGGAAAGCAAGACTGTAGAAATATGGCTTGTAAGATGATTTGTTAATATTTTCTCATATTTCAGATTATGTTGCTCTCAAACCACATGATAAAAATCCACAGATCTTTTCATATTTTTCACTTTCTTCATGCCAATTATTCAAATCTCTTCAGGATAATGTTTTGTTACTGGATCTGTTTGGAATTCCAAGTTGTTTAGCTTTTTATTTATAATTTTTGAGTAGGTATGTGCTTTTATTTATTTTACCTTGAAGATAACAAACAAAATATTATATACTATTGTCTTCTGTGTAGCTATAACTTGCTTGTCATTCTCTTTCCTAATGGGGATGACAAAGATAAGACGAAAGGCAAAAAATTAAAGAATTATAGTCCTCTAACTGAAATTAAGGGAATAATGGACTGACAATTGATTGGTGATCCATACAGCAAAAATTTTTTCACAGAATTCTTGTAAATAACAAATATATCACGTGTCAAATATACATGCTATCTCTCTGCTAACCATAATGCTCAGGATGCTCACACACATTGCCAGAACTGCTTCCATTAACTCTCCAGTGCATTAGCAGATATGGTGACAGAAATAACTTGAGATACATAATCTATTTTTTTAGCATTGATTACAATAAACATACAGGTAATCTTAATTTATAACCACTTATTTAGTGACCATTCAAAGCTACAATAGCACTGAAAAAAAGTGCCTTAGGATTGTTTTTCACACTTATGATCCTTTTTATCACATATCAAAATTTGGATGATTGGCAATTGGCTCATATTTATGACAGTTGCAGGAGTTCAGTGTCATGTGATCAACTTTTGCTACTTTCTGACAAGCAAAGTCAATGGGAAAGTCAGATTATCTAACAACCATGTTACTAACTTAGGAATTGAAGTGATTCATTTAACCATTGTGCAAAGAAATGTCGTGAATGGAGCAAAACTCACTTAACAATTGTCTTGTTTAGCAACAGACATCTTGGACTCAATTGTGGTAGAAAGTTGAAGACTATGTGTGAAATAAATTCAAAACAGATCCAATATCAGAATCAATAAAAACCTCAAGTACAGATATTGGCCAAGAATACCAGCTGAATCAGTCATAATTGAATCTTATAGTATGGATGTCACATAAATAAGTTGCAATGAGTACTGTTCTTAAGCTGCAGTGGCTTTTAGTGTGTTTTATACATACACAAGAAAAAGGTCTTGCCTATTTTGGTATACAACAGTGTATTACCATATCTCACATGTAAAACAATTATGCACACTTACACTGTTTAGCACTCTACTATCATAATTTATCAATATAAGTCACAGTACTCTGCAACCAATTCTCCTGTCTCACACACTGTATAAAGCAAAGTTTACACAGACATAATATTTCTTGATATCACTATAAATAATTCATTGTCAGTATAAGATATTTAATGGTGAATCCTGATTACCATCTATAACTCCACATTAAGATTATGAATTAATTGTAATATCACAATTTAATTTCCAGGAATAAAAGAGTGGAATTTGAAGATATTAAATCAGATGAGGTAATTTGCTTCTCTAGGTATAAAATGTCCTTCACATTTAATCTAACATGCCATTTCTAAATCTGTATCATTTTCCTATCTCTCTCTGTAAAAATGCACATTATTAAAATTGACTTAGAGGAGAATCTTTGATGACAGTCATCCAATAAATTATGACAGTTAACAACTATCAAGTTATATTGTGAGATCTCCTTTTTAAACATGCAATAATTTGAATTGTTAAAATAATTATATTACATTAACGTGCCTTAGGTACAATTTTCATATGTTCAAAATAATGCATACACACACGCACACACATTTTTGTGAATGATGCAAAAATATGCACAGATTAGAAAATGGCAGAGATTTGTACTAATAATTTCTATATGATTGAAAGCTACAGATGAGTGTTTCCCTCCAGGATCACAAGCTGAAAGTGGTAAACTTGTACATGGCTATTGGTTTTACTGTCAATATATCCAATGGATCCAAGATTGCAGTTATAGTAAAAAAGGATGAAGTGAAAATAAACACAAAATGACACCGAATAAGATTTAAACAAATACTTGAAAAAGATAATATAGTAGAAGGAAAAGGACATGTATCTGGGAAAGAAGAAATGATGAGTTATATTTTGCTACAGGCAGGATAATGCCTGGAGCCAGCCTTGGGTATAAAGTAGCATTAGCATTAGACAGCTACTTGTAGGTGCTCACACCAGACCTTTTTATTATTTTAGCCTTTGGCTCTTGTATTCTGAGCTGTCATGTCTTTTGAAATGTATTTATAGCCAAGGAAGAGCACTTTGCTATTGTTACAATATTGTCCAGAATCCACATAATCTTAATAACTGGTGTCATTTCGTTTTCATTGGTGTGCTGTTAGTTGTCTGTTTGTTTTGCAAACAAAGACCGATAGAGGAACATTTTATCCAACTATCTAAATTATGAGGAACATAAAATAATTGTAAATAATTTTTAGACACACAGATTAGTTCTATTCTGAAATTATGACATTGTTACTATTTGACTGAAAGTGGGTAACTACACTAAATATCAGTTTAAAAATAGTCTTTCATTTCATTAATTTCAAAGTGTATATGTAAATTGATACATAGCCTTTTCCACTAATACTTTCGAGACTAATATGATACTAATACTAATCTTAAGCCCATGTCACACTGGCCAACAGATGCAAAAAGGACACAGCGGATGAGCAAAATGTTCCATCCG